>JZKD02S0954796.1:127593-140915 GCA_000966675.3 Picea glauca | reverse complement strand
TAAATAGAAAGAGCTCCCCATCGAGGTGACAGTGGGTGGGGAAGCTCCTGTTACGCCAGTTTGAAACCTTGACTCAAGCTAACCTAAACCCTTCCTACAAACTGTGCGATAACAATATGCAAAAGTTATGACCCCTGAAAGTTGATGTACTCACTTACCCAAACGGGGCTCACATGAATTTTGGCGCTTCATCTCCTAGGGTTAGTTTTTCGGATGTCTAGAGTTTTTGGAATTCCTATTTATTGTAAAAAGGCCTTCAGAGCCACATTGTAATCATCTTCTTGCGCATGGGAGTAGCCATCACATCTCTTCTCTGAGATAAGCTGCCACCATTCTAGCGAGTCTTTCACTCTGTATTTTTACAGTCTCTGTACATTTCTTTCATTAATAGAAATCGTGTATTACTGTATATCTGTGTTTATGGTTGCATCTCTGATACATTTATGTTATATTATTGAATATCTGGGATATCTCTGTGCATTTATTTATTATATCTATGCTCTCATTTCATGCCAAAAATAATCCAGATCACTTTGCCTTCTGTAAATTTAGGACGAGAACCTACATAATGGATTTAGGTGCAGATGTCTGGGATGGAGTAGATATTGGTTATGTAAATCCAGTTGTACTAGATAATAAGGATGACAAGCTAGAATTCAGCTTCAACGCTAAATCTATGAATGTTATTTTGAGTGGGTTTGTAGAAGCAAAACTTGTCAAAGTCATGCATCATGACTCGGCAAAAGTTATGTGGGACAAGCTGATAATTAGTTATGAAGGTGATGAGAAAGTGAAAGACGCAAAAATTCAGACCCACAGACTGAATTTGGAGCAGTAAAAATGGATGAAGAGGAAACTATCAGTAAGTACTTCTTACGTATAGAAGAACTTGACAACACTATGAAAGGGCTAGGTGAAACAATAGCTGATTCTTTTCTAATCCAGAAAATATTAAGATCTCTTCCTGATAGATTTAACTCAAAGGTCTTTGCTATAGAGGAAATAACTGATCTCAAAACGTTGACACTAGATAAAATTCTTGGAACCCTAACTTTTTATGAAATGAGAATCACCAAAGGTAAATCCACTACAAGAGAGGCATCTTTTAAAGTAGAGAAAAACACAGACTCCAATAGAGATGAGATTGAAGCAAATTTTGTGAGAAAACTGGATAAAGGATCAGGAAAATACAAAGGTAAACTGCCTTTCAAATGTTTCAACTGTGGTAATATAGGTCATTTTGCATCTAAGTGTCCTCACAAAAGAAAGGAACAGACATATGATGATGAAGAGAAGCACAAACACAAAAAGGTCTATAAAGAGAATAATTTTAAGAAGAAAAGCCTTTGTGTAAACAATGATGATGATCCCTCATATTATGAAAGCAGTGACTCTTATATTGAAGATAAAATAAATGATATCATGCTAATTTCGTTAGAAGATCTAAACAATGAATATATAGGAAGTGAGTTCGCTGAATCTGAAGCAGAAGTAGATCTTGAAGGAGAACTTGTCAGTGCCATGGAAGAGATTGAGAGACTCAGAGAAAAGAAAAGAAAACAAAAACAATTATTGCTCAGGTATGATAAAACATGCAAGGAACCATTTGAAGAAATTAATATGTTGAAGTTTAAGTTAGAAGAATCTAAGAATATTTAAGACATCCTCAAACAAAAATTGAAGGAAGCCGAAACAAAAGGTGAAAAATTAGAAGCTGAAGTAGTGACTGTCAGAAAATATCTAGAGAAATTTGAGGGCTTATATCATCAGAATCTGACAAGTATTAAAGCCTCAGAAGGATTAGCCTCCATTTTGAATCAACAAAGGAATTTAAAGTTGAAAACTAGTTTGGGTTATGAAGAGGGATCAAGTAGTGGTCAGCCAAGCAACAAAGAATCCATCAAGTTCGTCAATTCTACAACTACTGACAACAACAAACCTGCAAAAACAAATGAAGAGAATTAGCCACCAAGGAGGAGTGAAGGAAAAGATAACATAATTGAGTCTGAAGAACGAAGAAATAATACACTCTCTGCTCAAGAAAATCATCAACATGGAAGAAATCGACTTGCTCAAAGAGGACAACCATTTTCCAGGTACAAATATTTTTTCTATGGATATTGTTTTTACTGCTGTAACTTTGGCCAAAAAGCTGTAAATTGTTCTCTAAGATTTAGACATGAGCAATCAATACAACCAAGGAATAAGTACCTGTCTCAACAAAGAATGAGACAACCAAGTTACAAACAACCACAGACTGCAAATCATGTGATGGATGGGAAAAAGATGCAGGCTAAGCATAACAATTCTTATTATCCTTTGTTCAATGAACCATAATGTTACATATTCCATAATTATGGACATAAAGTTGTAGACTATTGCTTAAAGAACTATAAGACAGATTCAAATCACAGAGCTGAAAACGTCAAGGTTTGGAAGAAGAATGAAAATAACAAGTGTGAATTGGTGTTGTCAGCTCAAAGAAAAATAGGCTCCTGGTATATTGACAGCGGATGCTCTAGTCATATGACAGGTGAAAAAAGTAAGTTCCTATCACTCAAGGAAAATAAATCAGGAAGTGTGACCTTTGGAAATGATGCTCCAAAAAAGATCAGAGGTAAAGGTCTAGTAAGCTTAAGTAATGGAAGAAGAAAAGCTCAAGATGTATTATTTGTTGATGTTTTAAAGCATACTATTCTTAGTGTCAGTCAGATATGTGACAGAGTATGTGAATTCACTTTCACTGCCAAGAATTGTAAAATAAACATAGTAAACGTAGGAGAGATGCGTGCAAAAGGGTTTAGAACCAAAAACAATGTATATGTTCTGAAGGAAGATAAGGAGAAATGTCATTCAAGAAAAATTGATGAAAGTTGGTTATGGAACAGAAGGATTGGACACCTGAATTTTGATAATATTGTCAAACTGAATAATGAAGGTGATGTGAAAGACCTTCCAAAAATATATAAGCCTAATAACTCTGTATGCAAGTCCTGCCAAATGGGGAAATTGACTCATGCTCAATTCAAATCGAAGAGTTTCACATCTTCAGAGAAACTACTTCAACTTGTTCATATGGATCTGTGTGGACCATCATGAAAAGAAGGAACTGGAGGAGAACACTACTTTATGCTGGTCATTGATGACTTCTCCAGACGTACGTGGGTTGCCTTTCTGAGAGAAAAATCTGATGCATTTGAGAAGTTCAAAATGTTTAAGGCATTAGTTGAGAATCAGACGTGAAGAAAGTTAAAGGAAATTCTCTCAGACAGAGGAGGTGAATTTATGTCAAGATATTTCAAAGAATTATGTGATAGACATGGAATTTAAAGAGAATATACTAGTCCAGGTACTCCTCAACAAAATGGAGTTGTAGAACACCAAAATAGATCAGTTCAACAGATGGCAAGGGATATGATGACGGAAAGGGACATTTCACAAACCTTCTGGGTGGAGGTTGTTCACTGATCCGTTCATATTTTGAAAAAAACACATCTAAGGCCGAACAATGATAAAAATCCACATGAATTGTGGTTTGGTCGACCTGCATCCATTAAGCACTTCAAAGTATTTGGAAGTAAATGCTACATCAAAAATAATGATGATCATCTGAGAAAATTTGATAGTAGAGATGATGAAGGTATATTCTTAGGATATGCAATGAACAATAAAGGATACAGATTCTTTAAAAAAAGAATGCATAAATTAGTAGATTGTATTGATGTTCGAATTGATGAAGAAGCTCCTGTAAAAGATCAATAGAGAATAAGAACTAAGGCAGATGAAAAAGTTGATGAGAATAATGAAAATGAATAAAAACAAACCCCAGAGTCACAATAAGATGATGAATCAGGTGAAGAAGAGACACCCAGACAAGAAGAGTCAAGACAACAATCAACATCAAATCCTTCCTCTAGAATTACTCAAAAGAATCATCCCGAAAGTCAAATAATTGGTGAGAAAGACAAAGGTGTACAAACCAAAAGGAGGATAATCAAAGACATTGAGAAATCACATGTAGACTTCATATCCATGGTGGAACCCAAGAAATTCAATGAAGCCAATGAAGATGTAAATTGGTTAAAATCAATGAATGAGGAATTAGACCAGATTGAAAAGAATGTCCCTTGGGAACTCGCTCCTAGGCCAACAAATAAAAATGTAATAGGATCCAAATGGGTCTATAAAAATAAGATGAATGAGAAAGGAAATATTGTAAGAAATAAGGCTAGATTGGTCTGCAAAGGATATGCTCAAATAGAAGGACTGAAGTTTGATGAAACATTTGTTCCCATAGCAAGATTAGAAGCTATTAGAATGTTTCTTGCATATGCTTGTCATAAACAATTTAAATTCTATCAAATGGATGTCAAGTCAGCTTTTCTAAATGGAGATCTAAAAGAAGAAGTCTATACAGAACAACCAAAGGGTTTCCAACTACCAGATAACCCTAACTTTGTCTGCAAGCTAAAGAAAGACTTATATGAGTTGAAACAAGCTCCCCGTGCCTGGTATTATAGATTGGATAAGTATCTTCAAGACAAAGGGTTCAAGAGAGGAACAATTGAAAACAATCTATATATCAAAACAGAGGGTAATTATTTTCTCATTGTGCTGGTCTATGCAGATGACATCATCTTCGAAAGCAATAATGCTTTGTTGGTACAATGGTTTGCCTCTACCATGCAGTCTGGATTTGAAATGTCTATGATAGGGGAACTGCCATTTTTCCTTGGTCTGCAAATTACTTAGAGGTATGAAGGATTATTTCTTTCTCAGGAGAAATATCTAAGAAAAATGTTGAAAAGGTTTCAAATGGAAGATTCTACACCTATGAGCATACCTATGGTCACTGGATGCAATTTAAGAAAGGATGATGACTCACCTGATGTTGATCAGAGTTCCTATAGGTCTATGATAGGCAGCCTATTGTACATCACATCATCCCATCCATACATAATGCAGGTTGTTGTAATGGTAGGAAGGTATCAGACTGCACCTAAATAGAGTCATTTGTTAGCTGCCAAAAGAATATTCAGATACTTGAAAGGAATAATGAACTATGGCCCATGGTATCCTAGAAACCAAAATTTTCAACTATCAGTCTATTCAGATGTTGATTGGGATAACTACGTGGATGAAAGGAAAAGCAGGAGTGGAGGTGAATTCTTCTTAGGAGATTCTCTTGTAGCATGGTTAAGCAAGAATAAAGGTTTGATTTCTTTATTGACTACCGAAGCTGAATAAATTGAAGCTGCCACTTGTTGCAACCAAGTATTATGGAAGATTCAGACACTTATAGAATTGGAGGTAAAGTATAATGCACCAATTCCAATCCATTGTGATAATACTAGTGCAATTAGTGTGTCAAAGAATCATGTATTTCACTCCAAGACAAAGAATATACCCATCAAGTATCACTTCTTGAGGGAACAGGTGACCAACCCTATCGTTTCTTTGTATTATATTCCATCCAAAGATCAGATTTCTGATATCTTCACTAAACCGCTTGCAAAAGCTCAGTTTGAGTATCTACGCTAGAAGTTGGGCATGTCCCTATTACCAAGTTAAATAGTCCATCCGGTCAGGGGGAGTATGTGTTGGTTGAATATATGATACCTCCAAAAAATACTGCAATCACTCAGGGGGAGCATGTTTTCTTTGACATTGATGTCAAAGGGGGAGAAAAGGTGTGGTTTGGGGCTTGGATGCTACAGTTGGAGGTCCAAGAAGAATAGTGCAGTCCTTCAGGGTTGCCATCAATGCCAAAGGAGGAGATTGTTGGCATGTTCAACAGGAAGAATGTGCTTGTCATTGATGGCAAGAACAACACTGAACCAAACCTCGAGAGTATGCAACAATCAAATCTCATAAGAGATATAGATAACACCTTGCGCTTTCTAGAAGTGCAGCTGAGGTTCAAGAGACGGACTCACAGGAGGAGAAAAGTTTGAGTCCTTTGAACACTTATAAAACCTTCTAAGTCAGAGAGATTGGAAAGCTCGGGAGGAAGAACGACAATGGTCGTTGGATCACCAATCCCGAATACCCGATGACCGTTAGATCAATGTCTAATGACCAGAGGAAGCGTAGAGGAGAAGTACAGATATGATCCGTTGGATCTTAACCCCGAGGATCAAAATTCGTTGGATACCGAAATAAATGCACGAAGGATAAGCCTTTGGATGAGCATAGGAGAGTGGACCTACCAAAGTCATGAAGTAAGCAGGGACTGTCCATCGTCAAGACTGACAGGTGGCACATGATCCTCAACTCCGGAGTAAATCACTTCGAGGATTTTTCAGTTTGAGACTTGAAAAACCCGAAGTCCAGAGAGTTGGAGAGTAGGAGTAAGTGACAACCATTAGATTAGTTTGAAGCGGAAGGACAAGATAAGATAGAAAAGCAGCATCGCAAAAAGATCGAGCCGCCGATCTGAGAACATGATCAATGAAAAACATTTAGTTCGGGTCTAAAAGTTGCGAGGAGGTTATTGTTTAGGGATTCTCACTTAGAAAGAATTGGCGACTTGAAAAGTCGAAATACCTGAAGTCCCGAAGTGAATGAGGATCCACGTCAGCAAGGACACGTGGTGCAATGAGACAATGAGAAGTGTCAAGTTGATTCAACATTTCAGGTACGTGCAAATCACAAATCCGAGTGACACATGGAAGCTACTAGGCTCATGACACATCATCAAGTGATGTCACTCTGGGAGTTTCACTCCAAGAGTTTTACTTTGAGAGTTTCACCACTAAAAAATGACAAAATCTCCAAAGTCCTGAATGTCGAAGTCCCAAAGTGGACACGAGACGTCCGATTTGAAAGATCACTTCGGGAGCATTCTCATCGGTTGATCTACTCCAGTGGAAGGATAACATAAGTTGAAATCTTCGAAGTCCAGAGATGCAAAAGGATCGTGATTGTTGATCCAAAGGGGAAATGTGTCGGTGGATTGTCAGCTCCGGGAAAAAGCAAAGTAAGGTTGAAAGGTTGGAAAGTTGATATTTCTGAACCCTGAATTCCCAAAGGGATTGTTACCGTTCATTTGAGAAGAACACACGTTGTTATATCGTGGAATCTGGGTGAAATGCTCTTGGAGAAAGATGAGTTTGAGAATCGAGACTCCTGAAGCCCGAAAGGTGAAATTGATCTCATCGGTTGGTTTGGAGGGCCACATGTCACTTGGTCATTGAGATTAAGGATCACACATGGATGGAGGAAAGAAGGCAGGAAAATACAATAGATCAGAACCGTTGATAAAGGAGCACCATCAAGATCGTGAGATCGACGATCCCATCACATTGTCGGTCCAGAACATGCTCGGGTCTTAATTTTTCTTGAGCAGGTTGCAATCGATACCACGGTCTTGGAGAAAGGACCAGTGGAGGCTCGTAGTGAATTGCGTGGTGAAAAGCGGGTTTCCCTCAAACCACCAATGGATGCGCCTGCAATCGCATGGTCACATGAACTCATATCCCAAGGTCATATCAAGGGAAGAGCTAGCACGTCGCTAAGTTCCACTTCGGAGTTCAGGAGATCGGGAGTTGGGATAGTCGGGGTGACTCATGACAGATGACCTAAAACACGAAGTCCCAAAGTGATTGGCCCTAGGTCACAACCAGCGGTCACGAGAAGGAAGGGGCTTAGGATCCAAATGAGCCAAAACCAACTGAATATAACTTCCATAGAAGATGAATAATTCTAACTGACATAGAAACAAAATATTCTCAGGATAACTGCCAGAGAAGCCAAAGAACCTTGAAAAACTGCTAGAGAAGATGAAGAGTTCATATGATGATCAAGCAGATGAATCGACGTGTGAATGAAATGAAGAACATAGAATAGTTGGTGTGACTTTGAGTGTGATTCCAGTGAGTAGGTAGAGACAAAGAGTAATAACTGAAGTGGAGATCAGAAATGCAGTGTATAGCATGCAGAGGCAACAAAAAGTATAAAACCAAGAAAGAGAAGATGAACATAATCAGTGTGCATAGCGGGAGAAACAAAAGAGGATATAAGCAAAACAAAATAGAAGCTGGAAGAGGCAGAGGAGTCATGGAGCTGTAACAGACCATATTAGAGACAAAGAGAGTAAGTAAATTTTTGCAAGATTCAATCAGGGTGGTAGGGTGGTGCTAGGGAGGATTGCAGTCCTCTAAATTCTAGTTGGTGCTAGAAGATATTCAGGGAGTTGGTGCTTCCTTCTAGTGGGTGCTAGAGAAACCTGGGAGTTGGTGCTTCCATCTAGTTGGTTCTAGAGAAATCTAAGAGTTGGTGTTCTGTTCAAGTTGTAGCTTGCTATCAAAGGTTGTAGCCTCATATTTGAGTTGGAGCTCAAATACTGTGATGTACATGAAAGTTGGAGCTTGATTGACATCCTAAGAAGAAGAGGTTTTCTCCCTTTATGGGTTTCCTCATGAGAAATATGTGTCTCTTTGTATTCTCTGTGATGGATCAAATACTATTTATATATGCATGTTAAGTTATCAGTAACACATTAAATAATAATTTAGAAATATTCAGAAAAGAACAAAAAAATTTAAGCTTATATTATTACTGATTCACCCCGCCCTCTCAGTTATATTTCCAACAACTCTGAATTCTGATCGAACTTCTGTAGTGAACAACAATTCACTTGTTTCTTGACTACCCCGATGGGATACCAAGATAATTGAAGTTGTTGGACCTAACATTCGTGATATTTTCTTGAGACAACAAACTCAAATTCAAAAGCAACATGCCAGTGTTACATTGTTGACTCGTGTACTTGAAACTTATGATCATGTTTCCTACTCGGATGCTCAAGGATGAGTTGAATGGGAATAGGAAATGAAAAAAAAATTGATCACACTTGGGACTTAGTTTCGTGATCGCAAATAAATAATGGTGTGAAGTGTTGATGTGTCTACAGGACCAAGTTTACCTCTGAATTTATTGTTGAGTGACATAATTCTTGCTTGGTTGTGAAGGGATTTTCTAAAAAAGAAGGTATCGAATTCACTGAGAAATTTTCCCATGTTGCAAAGATAAACTTTGTTCGATTGATTATTTCCCTTTCTACTTTTTTTGGATGGAAAATCCATTAGATGGATGTGAAGAGTGTTTTCTTTGTGGAGACCCATCTGAAGAAATTTTCATGGAACAACCTTCTAGTTTTATGACATATTCTAACCTGGTTTTTCGACCCAAGAAGTCGTTTTATGGTTTAAATAAATATCCCTATGCTTGGTATGATAATTATACAGGTGGATATCGGTGCCCACCCACCGTTTCCAACTGGCTCAAAATAATTTTCTGGCAATTTTGGTAATTTACTATTTTTAGCAGTTTTTCACTTCCGGAGTCATTTTGAGGCCCTAAACGATGGTTTTTGGGAAAATGGTGAGAAATATGGAAGTATCTTCGATATTTCCTCTGAAATGAATCTCCATGACAATACCTTTCCAACGGGTTATCATACGCCTAAAATGGAGATCATATGCAAAAGTTACGACCCCAGGAAGTTGATGTACTAACTTACCGAAACAAGGCCCACATGACTTTTGGCGCTCCATCTCCTAGAGTTAGGTTTTTGGATGTCTAGGGTTTTTGGCATTCCTATTTATTGTAAAAAGGCCTTCAAAGCCTCATTGTAATCATCTTCTTGCGAATGAGCGCATCCTTCACATCTCTTCGCAGAGATAAGCCACGACCATTCCAACAAGCTTGTTTCCGCTGCATTTTACAATTTCAACTTATTTCCTTATTGAATAGAAAACTAGTTTTATTGTATCTATGTTATTTTGTGTTAATCACCTGTTAATAATCTGGAGTCATTTCATTCTTCTCATAAAATCTGGATTAGTGGTATTAGATCAATCTACTCCTTGTCTTCTTAATGCATGTCCCCAACGAGGTCGGAGTACAAAGAGTTGGGTCTCGAGCTTGTTTCTCTTGAGGAAAAAAACTCTCGCATGCCCAAGCAACCTCTCATTGCAGGAGAAAATAAAGATGACGGGACAAGAGATCCTTTCAAACTATTGATTGAGGTAGCCCTCATGCAACAAAGGAATGAGATGATTGATAGTTTCGCGCAAATCCTTCGGCGACTAACAACAAACAACCATCTTCTTCGAGCGGAGGCGCCACCCCCTTCAAGGTACAAATAAACTTTGATATTCCTATATTTGAAGGTTAGATAGATGCAAATGTTGTAGACAAGTGGTTGAATCTACTAGAAGGGTGTTTTTCTGTCCATAACTTTTCAAATAGAGAAAATATTACTTTTGCACTCCTCAAAGTCATTCCCCATGTCAAAGATAGATGGGAAACTTTCTGTGAGCAAAAGAAAACATAGGAACTCTCATTATTTACAGTCATGACCACCTGGGAATCCTTCAGGGATGCTATTAAGGAACAATACTACCCCATCGGAAGTTATGATGACTTGTATACCAAATGGACCACACAACGGCAAGAAAGAGACCAAGCAATGCCATATTTTAGAAATATCTTCCATACCTTTCACACCAATTTGGGTATCAAAGATTCAAAGTGACATATGGTGCTCTGGTATCGTGGTGCTATGCATAGATACATACAGACTGAAAGATAATTTCTGGACATCTCATCCTTGGGCGCGACCTACAGATATGTCGTCAAAATCACGTAGAATCTCAAAAATAAGACGCGACAATTTGGGCTTGGGAACCCCTCACAAAAAATCCAGGAAAGGGTGGCTCCAATCCACAGAACAAAGGATAGAGAAAAGATGGATAGTATCTAGACAATCAGTCCAAGCCACAAGAAAATAACGACACCGGAAAGATAAAGAAAGATAACGGGAAGTGGTGCGACTTCCATAAGATTCCTTGGAATAACACTGTTGACTGCCACTCAAAGCAGTCGCTGGTGGCCAAAGTGAAAGCCTCTGAATTAGATGTGGGTTCTGACTCTGAGCCAGAACCAGAAAGGGGAATACGAATCATTGACATGGAACCCAGTTCCATTTTTTCTACCAACAAGCTCCAACCTGGTGAACCAGACGAGCCATAAGAAGGAGAACGCCTCTTCCATTCACAAATGTGGGTAAAAGGCACCCCGCTGCACTTCATCATTGATAGCAGTAGCTAGAAGAACCTTATCTCAGTAGAGGTCATCAAGCGGCTGGCCCTAATGACAATGTTGCACCCACAACCCTACACCATTGGATGGCTCTGTCAAGGAACCAATCTTCGCATCAACCAACAGTGTCAACTATTGTACAACATAAAGCCCTTCAAAGACGGGGTATTGTGTGATGTTTCTTCTCTCAAAGTTTGTGATGTTCTTTTGGGCCAAACTTATTTATGGAAATGTCATGCTGTATATGAGTCTAGGCCTCGTAGTGTTATTATTACTTTGAACATGAAATTGTACAGGATACCCGAGGCAGTCCCACCTAGTGTTATTTCCTTGATCTCTACTAAGCAATGCAGGAAGGTCATCTCTTAGAAGGGGAAGTTTGTCTTCTTCGTGATTCGCTCTCAGAATAAGAGAAAGATCATAGCCACATCCAGGGTCTTTGCGGCCAACATCTCCACACAACAGAAGCAAGTAGATAAGGTCATGGAAGAATACTCTGATATCTTCTCCTCACCTACCAGGGTACCTCTACACTTCCAGGTCAATCACCCAATCAATCTGATCCCCGACGCACCACTACCCAATGGGCTTGTCTATTGTTTCTCTCTATTAGAGAATGAGGAGATCAAATGACATATCCAAGAATTGCTCCACAAGGGGCACATCCGTCCCATCTCATCACCTTGCAGGAGCCCAATCGTCTTGGTACAAAATAAATATGGAACCTGACGACTCTGCATTGATCACCAGGCTCTGAATAAAATCACAGTCAGAAACTGGTACCCGATTCCCCAAATCGATGACCTTCCTTATCAACTCACGGGGGCCAAATACTTCAGTAAGATTGATCTGAATTTTGGCTACCACCAGGTCCCGATAGAATAGACAATTGTATGGAAGACCTCCTTCAAGTAAAAGGAAGGCCTTTTTGAATGGCTGGTCATGCCCTTTAGTTTGACAAATGCTCCAACCACTTTCATGAGGATGATGGATGATATCTTGCGACCATTCACCAATAATTTTTTAGTGGTGTATCTAAATGACATTCTCATTTATAGCAAGAGTTGGGCCGAACACTTGCAACATATTCAGTAGGTTCTGCACACCCTGCAACAACACAAGATATATGCCAACTTGGAAAAATGCTCCTTCGGCTTGGACATGGTCCATTACTTGGGCTACATCATTGATCAACATGGCATACATGTGGATCCAACCAAGATCCAAGTCATTCATGATTGGCCAACCCCAACCACACTCACTGAGCTTTGGAGTTTCTTGGGCCTTGGCAATTTCTACTGCAGGTTCATGTTGGGATTCTCCCATATTGCATGGGCCCTCAGTCAAATAACCAAGGGTGGTGGTAAGGCAAAATTTGTGTGGGGTTGGTCCCAACAACAAGTGTTCAATTATTTGAAGCAACGCTTGTGCTCATCCCTAGTACTTTCACTACCAGACCTGCAACAACCCTTTGAGATCGAGACATATGCTTCAGACTATGTTGTGGGCTCCATTCTCACTCAGCACGACCACCCCATGGCCTATCATAGTGAGACACTATCAGATGTTGTCTGTAAGTACCCTACTTATGACAAAGAAATGTACTCCATTGTGAAAGCCTTCTTCCAGTGGAGACATTACATTCTTGGGAAGGAGACAATCATCCACACTGATCATAAGCCACTACAGTTCATGCTGACACAAGGAAAATCGCAAATGACCACCATCAAAAGTGGTCCACATACTTGCAACAATTCCACCTCAACATCAAGTATAAAACATGAAGCACCAATCATGTCGTTGATTTCCTTAGGAGACTGCCAGTCGCGACACTCACCACAGTGCTAGAATCTTACGGCCATGAGACCTCTGGATGGCCCCAACTCTATGAGAGAGACCTGGACTTCGCCACCACCTACCAAATGTTGGGTGAAAATGTAGTTGTCGATAATTTCCATCTTCAGGATGGGTTGTTTTATCGTCTTGACCATATCCGTGTTCCATCAAGCGAGGGAGCGAAGCCCACTACAGTCGGGTGGCAGGACACTTCGACATCTAAAAGATAGTGGCAATGCTACATAAACATTTCTACTGGTTGAAACTTGTTGGAAGATTGGTTGTTGTCATTGATGTCAACCCTAGTCATGGGTTTTGGACCACAAGATTGATGAAGTTATTTGGACATGAAGGAAAATGAACATGAAGATACAACACCC
>JZKD02S0954796.1:81870-127370 GCA_000966675.3 Picea glauca | reverse complement strand
AACTCTTATACTATTGTTCATTTCTCATTGGATATAATTGAATGGTTTAAGTATAAGTTGAAAAATGTTTTAAATTGTACTTGATATTGATTCACCCCCCTCTCAGTATCAACAAAAATTTGACAGGAGGTCAGGAAGTGTATCAGGTCCTTCACTTCCTGCGCTATTTCCAAACTGACCACTAAGAAATAGGGCTTGTACACCCCTCTTACTACTCCTGACAGACCATGGGAATCCATGTCAATGGACTACATGTCAAACCTCTCGTCCATGCGGATTTTGGTCATTTAGCTCTCATTTTGTACTAGTGTTTGTTATATTGTTAAGGCATTGGCACATTCTTGAGGCACATATTAGGTGCACGGTTGAGGCATATACCTGGTATATTATCTTGGTTGTTTGGTACTTTGTTGAGGTACACCATTTATGGTACTTTCTTGATATATCCTATGGTACATGGTGTATCGCATGATTGAGTTATATGGTATATGATTGAGATACATTCTTGATACATGGTGTATGGCATGATTGAGTGATATGGTATATGGTTGAGATACATTGTTGGCACATGGTATGGTACATGTGTTGATGTACATGGTTGATACATGGTATAGTACAGGATTGGTACTTGGTATGGTGTTGGTGCATGACTGATGGACGGTTTGGTACATGTGTTGGTGCATGGTTGATGCACTTATTATGGTATAGGTTGTGGTACACGGTTGATTCTTGGTATGGTACATGGTTGAGACACATATCTTGTGATGGTATGTTGGTGATCTTGGTACATACTTGGTAGAGGCATGTGTTGGTAATGTTGGACATCTAGTTGAGAGGTGTACTTGTTATATGATTCATGTGAGAGGAGTTGACTGAGTATCAATGGTAGTGGCAGTGACAATGACAGTGACAATGGCAGTGATAGTGACAGTGGCCATGAAAATGACAGTGGCAGTGGTAGTGACAGGGGCAATGATTGTGGTAGTGACAATTGGTCTACACTTATATTTCAAGGTGGCAAGATAGGGAAACGAAAGGGGCTTGTAGCCTCCTTTCGGTTGGAGTCGGAGAATTAGGAAGTTGGAGTTTCCTTCAGGTTGGATCTTGAGAATAAGGGGGTTGTAGCCTCCTTCTATTTGGAGCCAGAGAATTAAGGAGTTGGAGCTTCCTTTAGGTTGGATCCAGGGATGATTTTAAGGATTGAAATTTATATTAAAATGTAGAAACATGGGCTAATATTTGTAGTCCTTAATATGCAAAATTTAAAATGTTTGGTGATAATTTTGTAAAAGTATTCAAATTTCTAAGGATTTTATATACTTTATATAAATTTTTGGCAATTTTTAAGGTAAAATAATATTATTCTATGGAATTTAGGCGACTCATTTTTAGAAAAATGGAAATTGGGGAATATTTTTTGGGGAAAAACCATGGAAAATTAGCCCATTTGCAAAATTTATCCCCTAAATTCATCTATGGTTGGATCCTAAGAATCAGGGGGTTGTAGCATCCTTCTGGTTGGAGCCAGAGAATTCATGGAGTTGTAACTTCCTTCAGGTTGGAGCCTATAAATTGGGGGTTGTAGCCTCCTTCCATTTGCAACTGGAGAATTGGGAAGTTGGTGCTTCTAATGAATGTATTCTTTGATATATAAGAAAGAATTATGTGGTTTTCTCTCATTTTGGTTTCCGTGTAAATTATGGTGTACTGTGTACTTGATGTGATGTTTCTTATGCTTATATGTTCATGATATGTTGATGATATATGCTCATGATATACTGATTATATATTGATGATATATTGATGATATATTGATGATATACTGATGATATATTGTTGATTAAGTTCAAGTTTATACATTATGGTTAAAAGTGGTTAAGTGCTCATATTGATTCACCCACCCCCTCTCAGTATTCCAAAAAACACAATTACAACTAAATCACCTTCCAATATCACATCTTAGGATATATAAGGAGGAACATAAGCCCTGGAAATGTAACAATCGGAGAAATTTTACACTACTAATAAAAGAGAGGATTCCAAGAACCAGGAGAGGGAAACTTAGGTGAATAAACTAAGATGAGAACAAATGAAAATTGAACAACAATTTGTTTTGGAGAGATCCAAGATTTATGAAGAGACTGCTTTAATTGGGGATATCTCGTGTCTAAAATCAATGATTTTTTTTTAAATAATAGATGAAAACAAAATGGGAACCGTTTCTCAAGTAATACTCATGTTGATTTCTTATGGAAATAGGTCTTCTTACTTTTTTAAAAAAAATCCTCAATAAACATAGATAATGTTGGTAGTGGATTTTGGTTTTGAGAGGATAAACACTTAAGTATTCACTTATCGGAATCAAGATTGATCTCGTGAAAGTTGGAGGTAACAAAGGCTCTATTTGTATCAAACCTCCATACATGCCTCCAAATTTTTTGAAATAAGAGGTTTTCAAGGCCATATATAATGCATTAGGAAGATACATCACTATAGGTGATAAAACTAGAGCCATGGAATGCAATGATACTTCAATGGGTTGAATTTCCATGGACCTAGACTTAGGAAATGAACTCCCAAATATTACATATGTAGTGGTTGGACACATCTCCAAAACCATCAGGTACTAGATTATAAAAAGGTTCCTCTCAAATGTGAAAAATCCAGACAATATGACCACCTCAAGAATTCTCACCTAGATAGGGGTGAAGGAGACTTCCTAGATGTGGCCACAAATATGAAAAGAAAATATAGATAAGGGAATCAAACTTAATTGATTAGGGTTGAGAGTCCTTCTTATATATTGAGGAAACTTGAAGCACTTGTTTATCCATTCAAAGACAAGGAGATTGGGGAAGGTGCTAGCAATACTCAACTAAGGACTCAGGAGGATCTACTTGCCCAAAGTTAGAAAGGAAACTCTCACTCCAATATGAAATTTGAATTTGATATGGATATTAGGGACAAATTCAAGGGAAAATAAGATATGAAAACTACAAATGCCTAACCCCTATCTCTATTGGACATTAACTCTCCAATAAGTGATGAATATTGGAGGATGGAATTGGAGAATAAGAAAGAGGTGGAAGGTATTGGACCTATACCACGAAAGTATACTCATGAAGGATAAGATCAGATAAGCATGGAGTATAAGCAGAGGGAATACATATCAATAGAAATTCCAATCTCATCCTCATCCTCTAATAAAGAGGGGCTCCCATCCATAAATAAAAGGTATCATTTTCATTCTTCCAAAAGAAGAAAGAATATTGATTTAGGTGAGATCCCCAAAGGAGGGTTGGATATTGATGAAAACATGCTCTCATAGAGGGAATAGGGGAGGAAGTCCCATATCTAGATGGAGAAAATTAAGGTTGAGGATGAAGTTAGTAGAGGAAAATAAAATTCAATAGAAGATTCCCTTAGAGAAGGGAAGGCATTCTAGGGTGGTAAGTGATGCTTTTATTATCCATAACCATAGGGGAGTTAAGGTATCCCTTGAAAAAAAAGTCCCTGAAGAGGATAATCCATAAGCATTTATTTGATGTCCTCTTTATGCAGAAAATCATGGTGAATAGTAATGATGATATTGATTCTCTTTAGAATTGCTTAAGGGGTGGACTTTTGTTCCAAGTGACATGAAGAGGATATCAAAGAGGATGGTTGTAGGATGGAAGAACTCTTGTAGAAACCATTTATTCTTGGAATATACTATAATTTTCACCTTATGTGTAAAGGAATTGACATGCATTTTGTTAATTTTTATGGACCCTATCTTAATAGGAAGGACCTATCACTAAATTTTATGAACAACGCCTCTCTTCCAAGAGAAAACCTGAGGGCGAATTAAACCTAAGCCATAGAAGAGAGGAATTTTGGGATAATAGGTTAATCCCAACATTCTTGTTTATTTCTTCCTTAAATTCTTTGGAGTGAAACATCTAGTTGATGTAGAGCCAAGTACTCTTAGTCTGATGTGGAGAAATAATAGCATTGGAAATGAGATTATTATTTTCTTGATTCACAAAGCATATTTATTGATGCTAGAAGATAAAAATTGTGGATTGGAGTGTAAGAGACATTAGATCATTATCCATTCCTCTATTAAATAATAAGAGTCAGTGAAAATCCTACGCCACCTTTCAAGTTCAACTCATTTTCTCTCAAAGATGAGAAATTCATAGAGTTAATTCTCAAAGAATATGAGTCATATGTGTTATATTTTTTGCATGATTATCCCCATGTGTATGCACAAGGTGCAATGGGGGGAGGAAACCCTCCCTATTCGAGGGTTTAGGGGTGGATCCCCCCTAAAACAAATGGGTGGCTTTTTGGGTTGTTTTGGGTGGTTTTGGCACACATTTTCCTATCCAATGGTTTTCTAATTTAGGTCAAGGAATTAAGGTTGTAATATAACCCAAGTCAATGGATTAAGGTTTGTATGCCATGGAATCATATATATTGTAATTGTAAATGGTGAAGTTAATACTATAAAAGTTAGAGGTGCATCTCTAAACATTTGTTAGTTTTCCCAATTAAGGGTTTCCAGGGTAAATTTCTCAGTATTATGTGTGAATGCTATTGTTTTCTTTCTGTTTTATAAAGAATTTGTGTCTGCATTTCTATACTGTAAGGGTTTAAAATGTGAATTTGGAATCATATCCCGGTTATTGGAATCAAGGGGATGCATTTTTTGCTAAAGGTTCAATTACATTGGGTCTGTGATAAACCTGGTTTTAGTGGGAGATCTGCAATGGTGATTCCTATGGTGAACAATTCTAAAATAAATATCGATAAATTTAATGGGTAAATATTTGATATTTGGACACTTAATATGGAGTATATTTTGGTAGACAAAGAGTATTGGGGAATTTTGGATCTAATTACTAACCCTACAAGTACGTTAATGAAAGACTGGATGAAGTTGGATAGGAAGGAAAAGAGAACAATCTGGTTTTGTCTTTCATATTTAGTATTATTGAATGTCTCAGGAGAAGATACATCCAAGGAATTATGGGATAAGTTAGGGGCTTTGTATCAGTCTAAGTGCTTGGTAAACAAACTTTTCATTCGAAAGAAGTTGTACCTCTTGAGGATGAATGATGGAGACTCTGTGAAAGAGCATCCAAATGCCTTCAATACTTTGGTAATTCAATTCTTGTCTACCGACATTAATTTTTTTTATGAAAATAAGTGCATTAGTTTACTATCTTCTTTGCCATATCCATGGGATAGTTTGGTTGTAGCTATTGGAATTAATGCAACCACATTAAAGTTTGATGATGTGATTCCATCCTTGTTATTGAAGGATTAAAACCATGGATAGTCAAACCACAAATTCCTTATCTATAAAAGGACATTCCCTAGACAGAAACAAAAATAAGTCCTCAAGTGGGAGATCTAAATCTAGAGGTAGATCTAATTCTCTAGGAAAATCCTTAAGGAAATGTTGTAAATGTGGTAAAACTAGGCATTATAAAGAGAATTGTAGATCTAAAAGTGTTGAGAGAGGGAATGGATCTAATGATTCTCCTTAAATGCATGGGAAGACATCCTCAAAGGAAGGAGGGGATGTGTACTTTGGTTCTTCAAGTACACATGTAGATCATGATGTATGTCTGATCGATTTGGGTGCTTCTTTTCATATTACTCCCCACAGGGAGTCATTTTGTGAATATGAAAAGTACAATGGAGGTGATGTTTTCCTAGTTGATGAATCGAAAACCATAATCACAAGATTAGGAAAATTCAATTTTATACTCAAGGATGGAAGAATTAGAAAAATCCATATGGTTTCACACATTCTAGAGCTAGCTAGAAACTTTATGTTAGCAATTATTTTGGTCATTAGGCGCAGAAGCACCCAGGTTTGTAGATTGCACACAAAATGCCCAAGCGCAGCATGGGAGAATCCTTGTTTTTCCAAGTAGCAGGTCAAGCGAGTGGGCAAAATGTCATCAGCAGCATCCAAGATCTATTTTACAAAGCAGATCGACGGTCATCGGGTTTTTGGAGCTACCGAATTGCCCAAGGTTTAACGCAAAGGACAACTCTCTCATTTCAATCAACAGGTTCAGATCGTCCTATCTAACTGGGACAGGTGGCAGCCTGTCGACATATCATGTATCGGGGTTTCGGGGAACAGGGAGCCCTTAGCTCATTGCACTTAGAAGTACCGATCAGCGAAACGCCGAAAGCGCCTTTGGCGCCGAGCCCACGGTCTCATCCCTGGGTCATATCAAGCGAGCTTGCAAACGAGGGCGACTCCTTTGTAAACATCGAACGCCCCCCTCGTCCGTTCATCCTAAGGATGCATGTCGCAAGATCTGGCCGCGTCGACGTTTCAGCGGTCGGGAGTTCGTGGGGTGAGAGTTTCATGTTGTTCAACATCGTGAAACCCCGAACCCTGATAGTGTCGAAAGTGTAGAAAGTGGGGCCCGCGGTATCATGAAGTGTTTTTAGTCGTCCATCCAGAAGGGACACCTGGAAGCAAGTAGAGCCATCTCGGCGCTTCTCCCATCGCGACTCCAACATGCAAAGAGAAGCTCCGTTATTTTTCGATGGGCGAGGTGCCCGGAGAATCCCAGACCCAGGCCCACGCCATCGCCGGGAGAGGTAAGAACCGTCATATCTAGAGGGATGCGTGGTGCCAAATTAAGCCACCTTGGCATATTTCTCATCATGATTTCAATCAGCAAAGATTAGCCTTTTCATATTCGCGAACGCCGAAAGCATATGGTCACAACCCATGGTCACTGGGGGGGAGGAAGGAGCTGCATAAAGAAGGCCAAAGGTGCCGAGTTCATTTGCAGAGGGGATCATCGCAACCTCCAGGCACCATCAGACCCGATCTTAATATTGTTTCTAGTATTGAAGTGAATGAAGGTAAGAGCGGGTGGTTGAAACATCCTTTCGCTCATTAAATAGGGGGAATGGAGGGTCTAGCGAGCTGCCTGCTCGCAGAGGTCCTATGTATCGATTCTCTCAACGAAGCCATAACAAAGTCCTCGACTCGACAGAGAAGTCTGCGCACGCTAGCCGATCATTTCATGGCTCAGCTACCCTCCTTACAGAAGCCATGCGTAGTTAAGGTAGCATTTAAAAGAATATATCAGTACGAGTTTGACTGAAGGGACACCAAGCCTTGAGTGACTGGACACGCCTCTGTGAGATGAATTCGCCTGAGTATATAGACTCAACCTTTGTATTTTTGTAGGTATCGATGGTTGAGAAAATCTCCCGATTGTAAGGTTTTGATGAAGCGTTGGTCGCTCTGGTTAATGTAAAAGGCAGTTGAAATTTCTTACTTTATGGACGTCAGCTTCCCTTCCATTTCTTCGTTTACTGTGTTAGAAAAAATCAGAATTGGAGGATCCAGTCGAGCTGTGACTATTATAGAATGATGTAGGTTGGATCACTGTAATAGTCACATTGTTTCTAATCGGTTCTTGTGATGTTCCCTGCGCTGAAACGACTCGGAATTGAAGGGTTCAGTCGAGTCACCTCCTCAGCCCTTTGAAACTCTGGACCAAGAGGATCTTAGTTTCTGAGTTTTTCCTCTTCAAGCTTCCGAAGGCCTGTCGATCGAGGTAGTCTTGCTCACCCTCCTCACAAGTCTTCCATCTACCACTCCTTAATCAACTTACTGACAGAAGTTGGATCAAGACCTCCCTTGCTTTCTACATATCAGGCCCAGTTTCCTGAGTTAAAGCCATATTGTCTTGAGTTTTCATCCATCTGATCACCCTATTAAAAAAATCGTGACATAAAAATGATCGGCATTGGGATCTGCTCCTGCAAGCAATCCAGGAGTGACTTCTAGCACTAACATTTATGGCGTCGTTGCCGGGGATCGAAGTTGAATATTTTCCCCGGGATTGAACGACAATGATTAACTGATTTTGAAGGTGCATCAGATATCAGAATTATCAAGATTTTTTCTATGCACCTGGCAACTCCATTGTGAAGACTCCACTGGGGAGAACCTGCTCTATTAATTGTGGCTTTCAGAGGAAGACACAAACGGTCTCATCCACAGCTGCCCCTAGCTACACCTGAAACCGATCCAGAGGTGGTTCTCAGAAAAGGGAAGGCCCCTGAAGAAGAAGCTTCCACCGCCAAAATAGGTAATCCACCATCTCCTTCTGTAAGAAATCTGTTTTCTCCTCCTTAGTTTCTTAATAGACCTCCTTCAGAAGTTTCCCTTTTCATGAATTTTGGGAGTGTTCCTGCTGAGTTTTCCCCTCCTGGTCTGGGATTGGAGGGAGAAACCCTTGTCACTCCCCTCTCCTCTAAAGATGTACCTTGGCGTAGACCCAGGACCACATAATATTTCCCCACTCCTGCACAAGGAGGAGCACCTGCTGACTTGAGCGCGTTATCTTTCTCCTTAAATCCTCTCTTGTTTCCCACTCCACTTCGAGGCTCATTC
This sequence comes from Picea glauca, assembly GCA_000966675.3. NCBI lineage: Eukaryota > Viridiplantae > Streptophyta > Pinopsida > Pinales > Pinaceae > Picea > Picea glauca. Next base: position 118,939 of record JZKD02S0954796.1, on the reverse strand, counting down.
CCAGTAACCCCTTCACAAACTCCTTCTCCTCCAAGATCTCCTCCACCCAATATTCCTATGGCTGGTGCTAATACCCCTCTGAATAGAATGGATGCCATATTTACTGCCATATATGATCCCTTAGTCCTACCCCATCCTGTGAATGCTCTCCCTGCTAGAGATTACTTGAAATACATGCCCAAGTTCACCGGAGAAGGGGACGTAACTGCAGAGGAGCACCTGGCTGCTTTCTACAGTTATGCAGATAACCTCAACATAGAAAATGAATATGTCTAGATGAGAGTCTTCATCCAGAGCCTAGATGGGGAGGTGAGGAAGTGGTTTAGAGGATTGGCTCCAGGATCTATCGTTGGGATTGAAGCTCTAGATAGTGCTTTCCTGAGGCAGTGGGGAGATAGGAAGGATTTCATGTATTACATGACAGAGTTCGGATCGTTGAAGAAGATGGATAAAGAGTCTGTCACTGAATTCTCCAAAAGATTCAATAAAATGTATAATGAAATCCCTGTCGAAATAAAGCCTTCAGAAGCCTCGGCCAAAATTTCTTATGCTAGTGCGTTTGGCCCTGATTTATGCCTGTTGTTGAGAGAAAGAAGAGCCACCTCCTTGGCTCAAATGCAAGATGCGGCCATAGAAGTGGAATATAACGTATTAGCAGCTGACAGATTGAGAAACAAGGCCGATGCAGACAGGAGAAAGGGAAGGTCGTAAGCCTCGACTTCTGACCCATCGGTGCCCCACCCTCAAGTGGATGAACTGACCAGGATGGTGAAGTCTCTGTCTGCAGAGATGGAGAGAATGAAGGTCGAGGGGAGGCAAGCATATAAGGGCCCTCAGAACGCCGAAAATAAAGGAGGTTTCAGGAGGCCAAATAATTTTACTCCCCCAAATGTGCAAAGAGAGAAGGGGAGAGACAGAGAAGACCAAAAAATTCAGGCTCCTTTTCAAAACAATTTTGTGGCTGAGGGGGAAGAAGGGGAAACAGATGAACTGGATCCTGAAATCCATTTCTTCGGAGACACTCCTCCTTTTCCTCATCTCACTCAATCAACATATGAGGAATCTCTCATGGACAACCAACTAAATGAGCTGAGCAAGGAAAACAAGACTAGTATCCGCCAAGGCGGGTATGACCTAAGGTCCCTAAAGAAAGTAGTAGCACATGATGCCCCTGAGAAACTAACTAGAACAGAGAAGCCTGCTATTGAATCAGTAGACAATCGTAGAGGTAAGAAGACCCAACCCCTCCCTCCCATTATTCATAGTCATGCTCCCGAAATAAGAGAAATCCCAAGGCTCTCATCCTCTTTTAATTTCGAGCATGAGATTCAAAAAATTAGAATCCATGTGCCCCTGACAGAATTGATTAAACATGGAGGGTTCAAGAAACGCTTCTCTGAGATTTTACAGTCTGAGGTCTCATGCCTTCCCAATGAATCCATCAATTTATAAGATGAAAAGCCTGCAGTTATTCTAGGTCCTATAGTAGAAGATAGGAATGACTCATCCCCTCCCTTCTACACTTCATTGAACATACATGACAAGGTACTGCACAATTGCTTGATGGATTTGAGGGCTTCTCATAACCTCATGCCCAAAACTTTCATGGAAGAGTTAGGACTAGAAGTCACCCGAGCCTATCATGACCTCTATTCCTTTGACTCCAAAAAAGTTTAATGTCTAGGAGTTATCAAAGACCCGGTCGTGACCCTGTTTCAACTACCCATGAAAAGTGTGGTCATGGATATTGTAGTGGCTGATGTCCCCCCCAAGTTTGGTATGTTGTTTTCAAGATATTGGATAAAAAGATTGGGGGGAACCTTGTAGATGGACCTGACATACTCTACTATCCCAGTGTTTGGAGGAGAGCATAGAAGGCTATACAGAGAAGCCCAGCTGGCATATATAATCAGTGATGAGGCCAACCCTACCAATCATCCCATCTTTGCCTTGGACACCGATTTAGGCTCCAGTTTACTACAACTCACCCATGCCCCTGAGCCTCCTCTCAAACTCAGAAAGAAACCCACTTCTCCTCGTGAACTTCCTCTTTCCATCACCCCCATTTGGAAAATATTTTTTGATGGAGCCTGTTCCCGGGAAGGCGCTGGTGTTGGGGTGTTTTTTGTGTCACCTACCCAGGAAACCGTATCTCTTTCATACAAATTAGAATTTGAAGCTACCAATAATGCGGCAGAGTATGAAGGTCTTGTCCTGGGGTTAAGGGCCACAAGGGAAATGGGAATTCAGGAGGTAGCAGTGTTCGGAGACGCAGAGTTGGTGGTCCAACAGATCAGAAACGCCTATCAGGCTAAGCATCCTCAACTCAGAAGATACAGAAATGAGGTGTGGGACTTAGTTGATAGTTTCTTCTCATCATTTAACATTTCTTTCATCCCAAGAGAGGAGAACATAATGGCAGATTCCTTGGCTACATATGCAAGTAATTTCAAAGTACCCTTGCCGCCTAAATACAGATATGATGTAGAAGTGAAATACAGGCCCTCCATACCTGACAACGTCAAACATTGGAAGGTGTTCGAGGATGATCTCGAGATCAAGAAGTTCTTGGAGACTGTCTAAGAATTTTCAGAGATGCACATCAACCAAGACTCTGTCTCTGAAGAAAATCTTGGTGGGGGTAATTTTCTGAATAAGATTGCAGTGCATAACATTGTGCAGCTGCCCAGTAATCATATTCCAAGGGGACTAGTTCCTTTGGAAAGGCTTTTTTATAGAAATGACATGTCGTTAAAGGGAGAAACATCAAAGGATGACACTGGTACTATTCAATGCAACATTGGGACTGAGAGTGAGCCCAGGTTTGTCAAATTGTCAAGAAATCTGACAAAGGAGCGGAGGTCTGAATACATTGGACTTTTGAGGGAATTTGTTGATGTTTTCACCTGGACGTATGAAGACCTCAAAACCTATGACACTTTTGTCATCGATCATAAAATCCCATTAAAGGAGGAGGCAAAGCCATTTATGCAGAAGCTGAGACATATCAATCCTATGCTGCTGCCTATCATGGAGAGGGAAGTGAAGAAGCTGCTTCAAGCTCAGATCATTGTACCACTGAGATACTCAGAGTGGGTGGCCAACTTGGTGCCAGTAAGGAAAAAGAATGGAGATATCCGACTCTGTGTAGACTTCAGAAACCTGAACAAGAGCTCACGAAAAGATAACTACCTCTTACCAAAGATGGAACATATACTGCAGAAGGTAACAGGAGCCTCCAAGATGTCCATGATTGATGGTTTCTCTAGCTACAATCAAGTCTCCATTCTGCCCGAGGACAGGGAAAAGACAACATTCACCACTCCATGGGGCACATTCATGTATGCCAAGATGTCGTTTGGATTAATGAACGTAGGGGAAACATTCCAACATGCCATGGACATAGCTTTTGTTGGGGAAAAGGATAAGTTCATGGTCGTTTATCTGGATGACATCACAGTGTTCTCAAAATCTGACAAAGAACACCGTTGTCATCTCAGGAAGGTTTTCCTGAAGTGCAGAAATTTTGGCATCTCATTAAACCCCAAGAAATCTCTGTTCGCCATGCAGGAGGGAAAGTTACTGGGCCACATAGTATCAACGGAAGGAGTCAGAATTGACCCCAGCAGAGTTGAGGCGATACAAGCCTTATCGATCCTGAGGTCCAAGAAGGAGGTCCAATCTTTCCTCGGTAAAGTTAATTTTCTAAGAAGGTTTGTGCCTAAATTTGCTGAGGAGGTAAAGCTTATAACAACCATGTTGAAGAAAGGAAATGAAGTAAGGTGGACCCCTCAATCACGACATTCCTTTGAGAAAATCAAGAAGGCCCTGACTGAATATCCTGTGCTTATCAGTCCCGACTACTCAAAGGATTTCCTTATTTTCTCCTTTGCCTCCCCTGACACGGTGGTTGTTGTTCTATTACAGACAAACGACAGTGGGCTAGAGTATTCTATTGCTTATTTCAGCCGAGCATTGAGGGATGTCGAAGTTAGGTATGACACTATGGAGAAGCAGGCCTATGCTCTAGTAAAATCCCTCAAAGCTTTTAGAACCTACATCCTACAGTCTAAGATCATTGCCTATGTCCCCTTGGTTACTGTTAAAGACATTCTTATTCAGCCTGACATGGACGGGAGAAGGAGTAAATGGATAGCCAAAATCCTGGAATTCGACCTGGAAATAAGGCCCACCAAATTGATCAAAGGTCAAGGTTTAGCCAAGTTGTTAGCTGAAGCAAACTGCCAAGCTCTGGGGATAAGTTTCATAAATGAATGCTCAGGAATTCCACAAAGTCAGTTGTCTAAAATGGACCCTCAAAGAGAGCCCTCATTAGCTCGATGTCCTTGGTATAAGGATGTCATATACTTTCTGCAAGAGTTGCGACCCCCAGACGGCCTGCAAAGGAACAAAGCGAGAGCTATGAAGCTCAAGGCAGTCAGATACTGCCTGATCGATCAAGTGCTATATTGGAAAGATCCCCTAGGGTTGCTTTTAAAATGCATGAGTCCACAAGAGGCCCAAATGATCGTGGCTGAATTTCATAGTGACCTGTGTGGAGGGCATCATTTCTGGAAAGCCACAACCCACGAAATCCTCAGGGTTGGATACTACTGGCCTACTGTGTTCACTGACGTATGCAAAGGGATCAGAGCCTGCATCAAATGTCAAAAATTTGCAGGAAAGCAGCAACTCAAGTATCTGCCGTTAAATTTGGTGGTGGTTTCAGGACCTTTCCAGTAGTGGGGCCTAGATTTCATTGGGGAAATTCACCCTGCTTCCAGTGGGCAACACAGGTGGATCTTGACTGCTACATATTTCTTTACCAAGTGGATTGAAGCTATCCCTACCAAGAGTGCTTCCCACAAGGTAATCATTGGATTTCTGGAGGACCTCATCACAAGGTTCGACTGCCCAAACAAGATTGTCACTGATAATGCAGCCGCTTTTGGGTCTGAGCCATTAGCCAAGTTATGTGAACAGTTCGGAATCAAACTGATTCACTCCACCCCATATTATCCATAGGGCAATGGTTTGGAAGAATCCTCCAACAAAGGCCTGATCAGGATCATCAACAGGTTGTTGGAAGACAATAAGAAGGCCTGGCATTCCAGATTAATATTTGCTCTATGGGCTGACCGAGTGACCACAAAGAGATCTATCGACGTCTCTCCTTTCCAATTAGTCTATGGGGCGGAGGTTGTTTTACCTTCTCATTTAGCCATCCCTGTAGCAAAATTCCTCCAGGACCATCAGGAGGAGCCTGATGACATGGTCAGAAGGATTCATCAGCTAGTGGAGGTTCAACAGGCCAGGGAATAGACAGTGGACAGGATTCAGGACCATCAACAAAAGATCAAGCAGTTTTTCGATAAGAAGGCCAAGAAGGAGCGGTTCCAGATAGGAGACCTGGTGCTGAAATGGGATGCTCCTAAGAAAGATAAGGGAAAACATAGAAAATTTGAATCCCTATGGATCGAGCCTTTCAAAATCTCTGAGACTTTCTCAAATAACACGTACAGATTGCGAGGTTTGGGAGGTGAAGAATTTTTCAGCAGCCCAGTGAATGGGCATTTTCTGAAGAGATGTTTTGTTTGAGTCTCAGACGGCTCCTTTATTTGTAAATATTGTCCTTTGTTTCTTTGTCCATTTTCATTTTTATTTTTTGGCCTAATAAGTGACTCCATAGCCCAATAGCAAGGCGTTGAAGCTGCGGAAGGAGTTCTTAGAGAATCGCAAGGACGACTCTATCCCCCATGGAGCCTAATGTTAGCAATTATTTTGGTCATTAGGTGCAGAAGAACCCAGGTCTGTAGATTGCACACAAAATGCCCAAGCGCAGCACGGGAGAATCCCTGTTTTTCCAAGTAGCGGGTCAAGCGAGTGGGCAAAATGTCATCAGCAACATCCAAGATCTATTTTACAAAGCAGATCGACGGTCACCGGGTTTTCGGAGCTACCGAATTTCCCAAGGTTTAACGCAAAGGACAACTCTCGCATTTCAATCAGCAGGTTTGGATCATCCGATCTAACTGGGACAGGTGGCAGCCTGTCGGCATATCATGGATCGGGGTTTCGGGGAACAGGGAGCCCTTAGCTCATTGCACTTAGAAGTATTGATCAGCGAAACGCCGAAAGCGCCTTTGGTGCCAAGCCCATGGTCTCAGCCCTGGGTCATATCAAGCGAGCCTACAAATGAGGGTGGCTCCTTTGTAAACATCGAACACCCCCCTCGTCCGTTCATCCTAATGACACGTGTCACAAGATCTGTCCGCATCGACGTTTTGACGGTCGGGAGTTCGTGGGGTGAGAGTTTCATGTTGTTCAACATCACGAAACCCCGAACCCCGATAGTGTCGAAAGCGTAGAAAGTGGGGCCCGCGATATCACAAAGTGTTTTTAGCCGTCCATCCAGAGGGGACACCTGGAAGGAAGTAAAGCCATCTCAGCACTTCGCCCATCGCGACTCCAACACACAAAGAGTAGCTCCGTTATTTTCCGATGCGCGAGGTGCTGGAAGAATCTCGGACCCGGGCCCACGGCATCGTCAAGAGAGGTAAGAACCATCAGATCTAGAGGGACGCGTGGTGCCAGATTAAGCCGCCTCGGCATATCGCTCATCGCGATTTCAATCAGCAAAGATTAGCCTTTTCATATTCGCGAACACTGAAAGCATATGGTCACAGCCCATGGTCACTGGGGGAGAGGAAGGAGTTGCATAAAGAAGGCCAAAGGCACTGAGTTCATTTGCAGAGGGGATCATCGCAACCTCTAGGCGCCATCAGACCCGATCTTAATACTGTTTCTAGTATTGAAGTGAATGAAGGTAAGAGCGGGTGGTTGAAACTTCCTTTCACTCATTAAATAGGGGGAATGGAGGGTCTGGCGAGCCACTTGCTCGCATAGGTTCTGTGTATCGATTCTCTCAACGAAGCTGTGCCGAAGTCCTCGAATAGACAGAGAAGTTTGCGCACGCTAGCCGAGCACTTCATGGCAAAGCTACCCTCCTTACAGGAGCCATGCGTAGTTAAGGTAGCATTTAAAAGAAGATATCAGTACGAGTTTGACTGAAGGGACACCAAGCCTTGAGTGACTGGACACGCCTCTGTGAGATGAATTCTCCTGAGTATATAGACTCAACCTTTGTATTTTTGTAGGTATCGATGGTTGAGAAAAGCTCCTGATTGTAAGGTTTTGATGAAGCGTTAGTCGCTCTGGTTAATGTAAAAGGCATTTGAGATTTCTTACTTTATGGATGTCAGCTTCCCTTCCATTTCTTCGTTTACTGTGTTAGAACAACTCGGAATTGGAGGATCCAGTCGAGCTGTGACTATTATAGGATGATGTAGGTTGGATCACTGTAATAGTCACATTGTTTCTAATTGGTTCTTGTGATGTTCCCTGCGCTGAAATGACTCGGAATTGAAGGGTTCAGTCGAGTTACCCCCTCATCCCTTTGAAACTCTGGACCAAGAGGATCTTAGTTTCTGAGTTTTTCCTCTTCAAGCTTCCGAAGGCCTGTCGCTCGAGGCAGTCTTGCTCACCCTCCTCACAAGTCTTCCATCTACCACTCCTTAATCAACTTACTGACAGAAGTTGGATCAAGACCTCCCTTGCTTTCTACATACCAGGCCCAGTTTCCTGAGTTAAAGCCATATTGTCTTGAGTTTTCATCCATATGATCACCCTATTAAACAAATCGTGACATAAAACTGATGGGCGTTGGACTCTGCTCCTGCAAGCAATCCAAGAGTGACTTCTAGCGCTAACACTTTATATATGTAAGTAATATGAGTGATGTAAGTGTACATAAGTGTTCAAAAATGAAACATGAAAAATGGTTCAATGGGAAATGGTGTTGATGAGGGGAGTTCGGAATGGAAATTTGTACAAGTTGTCGGGAAGCACTATCAATAATAGGTGTAACATTTCTATTCCTTATAAAGGTGGAAACGAAGGAGAAAAAAACCCCATTGTTATTCGAGAAAAATACAATGTTATGGCATCAAAGACTATGACATATTGGAGAGAAGGGCCTTCGAGCAATTCATAGTAAAGGTGTGGTTGAAGGTATGCCTGATTTCACACTAGACTTTGATTTATGTGAAAATTGCATATATGGTAAACATAATCGGGTAAGATTCTCGCTTGTTTCTACAAGAGCAAAGGGAATCTTAGAGTTAGTACCTAGTGATTTGTTTGGACATGTGCCTATTCAATCACTAGGTAAATTTATGTACTATGTTTTTTTCATTGATGATTTCTCGAGGAATACATGGATTTATGTCCTCCAAAAGAAATCTGAGGTCTTTGGTAAATTTAAAGAGTGTAAGGCTCTTATGGAGAATCATACAAAGAATAAAATGAAGGTATTGAGGATAGATAATGGTGGAGAGTTCCACAAGAATGAATTTGAATAATTCTATGAGAAGTGCGGTATAGCAAGGCAGAAAACTACTCCATACACACCTCAACATAATGGGGTTGCAGAAACGATGAATAAGACATTGATGGAAAAAAAAGGAGCATGCTCAATGGTGTTTGGTTAGGACATGAATTTTAGGAAGAGGTAGTGGGTATTCCATGTTACTTGGTAAATAAATCACCCTCATTAGTGTTGGTGGAAAAAAATATGCATGCAACATGGGCTAGTAAAGAACCCTTTGTTATCTTAGAGTTTTTGGTTGTGATACTTATGTACATGTTAAAAAGGAAAATAAGAGTAACTTTGATAATAAAATTGAAAAGTGTATCTTTATTGGTTATAAAGATGGTATAAAGGATATAAACTCTAGAACCTAGTAACTACAAAGATTGTTTATAGGTGATATGTTGTCTTTAGAGAGGTTAAAGATGTTCCCAAACAGAAATTCCTACCAAAGGAAAAAGAACCAGAGACAATAGAGTTTGAGTTGGAGGGTGAAGAATATGACTCAACAGAAGAGCTTAATCATTAAAAAAAAGAACCTCATTCTTCAATACTGAGTAGATCAGTTCGAGAAATAAGGAAATCAGAAAGGTATACTCCACCTAATTTTTGTTATAATGTTTGTTTATCTATTATTGATTATGATCCCAAGAAATTGTGACCTTGGATAAAAATGAGGCTTGGGATCTAGTTGATTTGTCGAATGGAAAAAATCTTGTTGGTAGAAAATGGGTGTTTAAGTAGAAGTTGAATGCAAAAGGTAAAATGGAGAAGTATAAATCTCACCCAATAGAAAAGGGATATTCCCAGGTAGAGGGAATTGATTTTGGTGACATTTTTTCTGCTACTACTAAATTGACTTCTATTGTATTTTTTTTTGTTTTTTTTTGTTGTTGTTTATCTTGAAGTAGAATACATGGATGTAAATAAAACATTCCTACATGGGAATATTGAAGAAGGAATCTACATGAAACAACTAGAAGGTTTTGCATTGAAGGGTAAGAAAGTGTAATTTTGCAAGATAAAAAATTCCCCATATGGGTTAAAGAAATCTCCAAGGATGTTTTATCAAAAGTTTGATACTTATATTTTCAGACTTGGGTTCATAGTAGCTTTTAACCAAATACAATTTCAGAGTAAATTTCACAACAAATATATCAACAGTTATCAGGAATAAAAATAACACATAAGAACACTTATCTTAAGGAAATGTGCAACTCTCTGCAGAGGACAAATGTTCCTCCCAACTGTATCCTTGTTGTTCCAGTTCTCAATAGCAAGACACCCCTGATATAGGGTTGTGAATCCACAAGAGATGGAGGTCCCTAAGGCTAGCTAATGTCCCCCTTTCAACGATTAAACTCTCATTTAAATTGCATTCCACCAGCATGCTTCCCCTCAAACTGCACAACCCAAGGGATGGTATCCCCCTTCACTACTCACAATCCCTTAGGCCTTTCCACTCCCCTCCAAGGCTTCCATTACATGTTGGACATGAATTTTACTTTCTAGGAATTTAGGAATTCTACGACTGCAACAAAAATCCACCCAATAGCCAAAATGCATGCAACTTAGATGAATTTCGAACAAATCGTCACTCCCAGGCACATGACCTCTTTTTCCATGAAACATATAGCTCTAATCAGCAGCCAAACACGTCCACAATAATTTCCTACAAGCTCCCACACTAAGATCTCTATTGTTGGTATGGAAAACTCCATGTAAAAAGCATCTCTCTATCTAAAAATGTCAATGTACCAAAATCTTGTCCCCTATCCATACAAATTTTTACTCTTTCTCTTGCTTGCTTGAATTTCACTCTTCCCCAAACTGATTGTACTCATCCGCCATGCTCTTAATAATTATGGTAAGTGACTCTCATACCAACCCTCTTACAAGAATTCAATGATTAGACTCTAGAACACTCAACAACTAATGGAAGGTTCATGGCAAGGATAATTTAGAGAATAATAGGAAATGGGTTTTGGTTTAATAGATATGGGTGACTCTCCTCCTTGGACCCCTACCCTCTCTTGCAAATACTTAGCCTGCAATGTTCATATTTGTTTGTCTGTAGTTGGATATACATTTCATTCATTATATTTCAATTTACCTCATTTACATATTGGCTATTGACCATACATCACATAAACAATATACATCACTTGGATATTTACAATACACATTGTTATTTTGGGATTGAAAATGGGATGCTACATTCCCCTTCCCCTACAAACTACACTATCCTTAGTGCACACAACCATACAATTTACACATTGGCATATATAAAAACATTACATCAAAATACATGATAATTCTGCAACTTAATGACTCACGCAGCAATTCCAACCAACAATTCCCATTTCCCCTCAACCCACACATCAATTGGATAGGAAATCTCATAATTGTGGCTCCAGGAACTCCAACTGCCAAAACAGAGTCGTCTTTAGCTTATGTATATTTGTACATTCAACTTTCTTAAAAAATTGCAAAATTGTGCGGGTATGCTTCCCGCATGGCTTCCTCGTGCTCCCATGTAGCATCTTCAGGACTGTAATAGGTCCATTGAATATTTACCAAGCCTATGACTTCATTCTTGAGAACTTTTATTTTTCATTTCAGGATATGCATTAGTTCCACCCAGAAATCCCTTTCACATTCCACCTGGATCACATTCCAATCAATCACAAGATTAGGACCAGGTACATATTTTTTTAACAAAGACATATGGAACACGTTATGAAATCCCATGGATGTAGGTAATGCTAGAATGTATGCAACTAGTCATATCTTTTCTAATACCTCAAAAGGTCCACAATATGTCACTGCCAACTTTGGGCAACTTACCAATTTCAGCAAGCTTCTCTTGACTTTAACTTTTAAAAACACATGCTCTCTCACTTTAAATTCTCTATTTTTTCTCTTTCTATCAGCATAGATCTTCTATCGATCTTGTGCAACTTGGAAGGATAAGAAGAAAGATAATTTTGATCAGAGGAGGAAGGGATTCAAACCTCCTTTCAATAGAAATGAGCCTAATAAAAATCATCAAGACAAGTATGCTAAGGGTGAATCCAAGAGAGAATACTTCTTAGGAAAAAGGGGAAGACCACCAATCCAATGTTGGGGATGAAAAGAAGATCACTTATGCAAGGATTTCCAACATAGAAAGGACAAAGTGAAGACTATGCACAACATCCAAGAGGCTGCAATAGTCGAATACATGGGAAGAATTTATGCAGTCGTAGATGATCAACAAGCAGAATACCAGTCCAACATGATCGAGTTGGAAGGTAAGATCATAAATTAGACTGTTGTTATTCTAATTTATTCAGGAGAAAGTCATTGTTACATTGATCCTAAAATAGTGGATAGTTTACATTTGGAGAAAAGTAAGCTTGGAAAATCAAGTTTGGTTCATGTCGAGTAAAATATATGTTATATGTTTCGACATTAAATTGTCAACTTGGGGCTCGTAAGCTTTGAGGTGCCAAAACTGTATGTACAGGTCTAAAGCTCTAATATAGCCTAGCCTAATCTAATCTAATCTAATGCCAATAAACTCAAATAATGAAGGGCTTTACTTTAATTTTACAGAGTAATCTACAATTATGAATGGTGATCTCATTATTCTAAGTAATCAAATCTTGAATAAGAACAAGTTATCTTTCTTTAAAAACAATCTTTGATTATGGACAGTGAACTCATAAGGAAAACTATCTCTTAAAAGCAATTATTTACCATACTTATTCAAAGCAATCTATTCTTAAAATACTTATTCAAAGACTCACAATTATATTTATCCTATGAGGAATGAACCCTACCCTTACACTGATCTCACTGACTAAAAATGAACAACATCATGATAAAATTTAAATTAAAAATGAACAACATCGTGCTCTTCTAATTAACAAAGTATACAATCATTGTACAAAAGAGATTAAAAATCAACTATTATCTTATCACTCTAATGGTTGAAAATACTTTGTACATAATTGATAATTCATGCAAGACTATAAATGCATAACTAGTTCTAATTAAAAATCATAACTCAAAATCATAACCATGATATAATTAAAAAAATCATAATTCAAAATCAACTATGATCCTAGCATTCTAATGCTGAAAATAAAGCAAACGTTTTATGAAAATCTACAAGAAGTAATTAAAATTTGCAATTTAATAAAGTAGATGTAGTTGATATAAATATTGCCTAAATAACCAAGCTGTGAAGTAATCTATAGTTCATGAAATATGGAAATAAAGTTATGATTGTATAATGAGATAAATATGAACATATATCAATTAATAATACACAACCTGCATGAAAAGATAAAGAAATATACACATAAATATACACAGTAATACATTTCAGCAAGTAACCTACAAATTAGATAAATAAATATACACAATAATACACATATAATTCCAGGGAGCAATCTGCAAGTTATGTAAAAGATATACACAAGAACACAATTTTAACAAGTAATTCAAAATTAGCAAGCGATGAAAGTAAAATGCGAAAATATAAGTATACAATGATATGAACAAGCTACCCAGACCACTGGTGGGCCCCCTAGATGGTCGTGGCACTACTCAAATGTAAAACACAATCACGGGATTAGCATAGAATTAGTATTCACATAAAAAACAAAGTTTTACAGAGCAAATTGATATGATGGATGTGTGTATATGTAAAATCCATTTTTCTTCCTGGCATAGACATCATGTGTTTATAAAGTTTTTACATAGCTGAGAGGTCGACCTCTAATCCTCTCAGAATAGTATATGCATAACAAAATTAGGTACATATTTAAACATCAAATTATATTGAGGAATCTTCAGTAAATGCTTGAAACAGAGTGAGTAAATAGGCCATGGATCTCGGGCATCTTCAATGGCTGGAAGCAAATTCTGGTAGGACACCGAGCAAGAGGGATCCCAAGGGAGAAAAACCCATGTGCTGGAATTTCATAATGGTGCCTCAAGATATGCGGATCATGAAATCCTTTGTGCTCCAAATGTCGGATGGAGTGTCGGATGGAGTGTTGGATGGAGTGTCGAATGGTGTGTCGGATGGAGTGCTGGATGGAGTATTGGAGTATTAGAGGGCTGGATTGAGGGCCACAAATGTCTTTCAATCCATCCACAATTTTAGGAAATGGCCCTTGCGAGACCTAATTGGGAATATTGGGCACAAAACCCATGTGCCGGATTTTTATGATTCAACTTCCTCTTCCAAAAAATTAAGCTCGAAGTTCGCTTCCTAGAATAATGCCAAATGAAGGTCTGGATGGAAGCTCGGATCACATTTTTGACCTGTTGCAAGCAAACAAGAAACGTTAGATCAGTGTAACCATTCATCTGAAGATGAATTAATCATAAAACCATTGCAAAATGATGATTACACATACCTCGTGCTATCCCATGGTGAATTGATGCATAAAGCTTAATAATACCTTTAAAAATGTCTAAATAAGAGCATAACATATGTAATATCGCATGAAAAAAGGATTTGGCCATCGAAACAAAATAGTCAAAACACGAACCCAACATTACCCCCAGGCCTAAGGATTTGCAGGTTCCTCTGCAAACAAAAATGAATCACCCGACATAACTAGACTCATGTAGGAGGGGGTGGATTGGCTTTAGAAGATTCTCCCTCCTGTCTTGGAGATTTTGTCTTTGGCATTTTACGATGTTTCAATTGCATCCAGAGGCTGTGATTAGTGGTGGTCATATGATTGACCAATCGTTGAAGAGAGTTTAGTTTTGTTTGCAGGACGAAATTGTCATGATGCAAATTTCGATCCACAGTTTCTCGTTCTACCAATTGTTGAAGCAGCTGAGTATTTTCTTGTTGCAATTTCTCAATAGTTGGGGTTTGATAAGATGGCTCAAGAGAGGAAGGCTTAGTATCTTTGATAGATGAAGAAGGTATATCAACTTTAGAAGACGATGTAGGCATCTGGGAGGAAGGAGTAACATTTTTTTTGTGAGGAAGACTTGGTGTGATAAGTTCAGATTTAATCTCTTTATCGGGCTTAGACTCCTTTGCAAATTTGATAAATTTAATTTGATCATAAAACGAATTTAAAAAAAAATACACCACTTAATTTTAAAGATGAATTGTATAGGTGAAAACTATCCAATAGTAAGCAAACATTCACCGACATCACTGAAATTGGAAGATTTCCGACAGACATGGTGAACAAGAGTATGAATAGGATGAGCATGGATAGGATTGTAACATCCATTTTTAGTTTCCTTTGTTATCGATATGCAACTGTTACAGGGATCATTTGAGTGTAAGCAGTCTTCCCTCGCAAAACATAGATTAAGAAAAACTGTAAAGTATAATGCACAATAGGCTTATTAATTATACACATAAAATTATTTCAGCAGTATAAAGTTTAGCATTTTAATAAAAATAACTACTGATATAATAGCCCAGAATATCATAAAAACAATATAACATAATTTTTACAGAGATTCTACTTCCTCCTCTCATGGATTATAATATATATGGGTAGTGTTTATCATTTGTCAGCTCAGGAAACCAGTCAATTCTCCCAATAGCCTAAGATTTTCAGCTTTCCAAGTGTAGAGATAAATTTCAGACATTAGTCTGACGAGACGGTTAAAGTATGGCCCTACCTGTAGGACAAAACATCCTACATATAGTTAAGAAGAGGTAGGAGAGAGAGTCTTAAGATAGTCTTAAAGCTAGTTCCCAATGGCAGATTTATGGAGTTCATTGACCTTTTCTTAACCATGCATACTTCTTTTCATCTTTGTCTACAAGTAATGTCATACATCAGGACAAGTTTAAATATTTAGGAATTTTATTTAGTGTTTTTCAGATCATCACCCTCGCTAGGTAGAATGCCCTGCTGCCAGCAATCTTGTTCAGTACTCCGACGGGTTTACCTAGTCATACTACAGGCGAGTACCCATTGCCAACAGACCTATTTAGTATCCTGATGGGTTAGCCTCTTACACCCTTTTACAGTAGAGACTAGTCCACCATCTTTTAATATTTTTATATAAAGAATTATTTTTGACTAGGATGGTAATTATGTTAAAGGATGACTCTTCTTTATGCATTTCTGATAGATTGTCCTGATGTAAGGGGTACTTAAGCAAACGTAGCCTATCTAAAGATATGGTATAATCAATATTTTTAGTGCATAGTGGATGGTACCATTGGAAAAGAACAAAAAGGTATCTTCAGGCTCGACTCACTTTCTTCTTTTTTAAGTTATAGTGATTTTTCCATGGCTAACTGCTAATCAAACCTTCTTGCTACTCTTTCATAAAGATACTTTACTCACCTACTCAGGGTTCTTGGGGAAAGTGTACGAGTAACCTCTAGGTTTGATCGACAAGGTGTCACTTCCTTATATCCTCTAGTGGTGGAGGTTAAGCGCAACTGCCATTAAAGATTCCTTGAGAAAAAGGAAGATAGAAATCTTGCAAAAATATGGCTTATTCACAGCAAGGAATAAAAAGTCATTATTAAATTAATGCTTAAGAAGACAACAAGGTTGAAATATAGCAATATCTTTTTCGAAGGAAAATACTTCCCTTTTTGTCTCCTTGGAGTTGTACACTTGTTGTGATATGAATACCTACAAAAAATTTCTAAAACTGTTTGTCAAAAACCACCCTCTAAATATAAAAAACTGATGAAATCAATGAGATCAAGTCACATGCACATGTATCTCATAGTTATTTTATTAAAAATAAAATGTAAAATGAGGTTGCATTAGACTTTAAGCTAAACTAACAACATGTAGCTTTTATTTATTATCCTACCCTACCTAAAAAGAAAGGAAAATATTTATTCAAGTGTAAGAACTTTTCCAATGCAACCATGTGCAAAGAAAGATAAGAAACATACCCATATCCACATATGAAAAATTTACCACAGTGACTACCTGGATATGAAGAACCAACCAACCTAGTTGTTTTGGCATCAGAAAGTGTTGAAGAAGAGAATAGTATTGTGGCTTGATGACCTCTTGAAACCAAATTTCAATGTAATCTTGATGTTCATCAACAATAATTTATATTCTCTCCTTCATCATGCCATGCATATCCTCTTCTTCTAGATGATTAGTTTCTGAAGTATATAAAGGATTTGCTGAGAACTCCTCAATTTCAGGTCTTAATGGTCGCTCTCCATCTGATGTAGTCTCCAATTTTTCATCTCCTTCTATAGTTTGGCAAAGAGAATCATTTTGTAGCTCATGGGACTTTGGTTCTTTTATCATTTAAGAAGAGGTAGATAAGTTCTTGACTATTCTCAAGATGTGTTCTTCATGAAAAGAAGAGATCCCAGCTACTGCTAGGATTTGAGAGAGTTCTCCCAAACTAATGGTCGCCTTTGAATCCATTTTGTTGGTTGATGGGTCCTACCTCACACATGGATTAGTGTCTAGGGTTTAAAACATCCAAAAGTTTTTTATTATTATAGATTTTTTTAAAGTTTTTAATCACAACTACCTAAAAGATGAAAGACATATTTAAAGAAGATTTGCGCAAACCAAACATACCACGCTTGCATAAAATAAATCACACTTACAGGAAATAAATCAAAGCATAAAATAAAATATGATTGCAGGAATGAAATCAAACTCACACATGTATGAAAGTAAACACACTGGAAGGAAAAATAAACACACTTTGTGAAAGGGAAGCACACTTGCATGAAATAAATAAAACTTGCATAAAATAAATAAAAGAAAAAACTCTTGCAGTAAAATAAGCACACATACAGAAAAACTAAATTCCGGGAAAGTAAACACACTATGCAGGAAAGAAAGCACAGTTGCGGGAAAGTAAGCACATTGTGCAGAAAAGAAAGCACGCTTGCGGGAAAGTAAATTGTAGGAAAGTAAACAAACTGGGAAAAGTAAACAAACTAAGAAAAGTAAAAAAACTTGCAGAAAAAGTAAACACTCTTGCGGAAAGGGAACAACAAGGCTTTGGAGCGACCCATTAAAATGGATGCGTAGGTTCTTACCTCTCGTCTTAAATTTTCTCCTCCCCCTTTTTGTGTAATTAAAGGCAACCTACCTACCTAAGCTCTAATCCATTTTAGCACCTCCCTCACAACGACGCCAAAAATGTCGAGTAAAATATATGCTAACTATTTCGACATTAAATTGTCAACCCGGTGCTCGTAAGATTTGAGGTGCCAGCACTGTATGTGCAAGTCTAAAGATCTAATATAGCCTAGCCGAACCTAATATAATCTAATGCCAATAAACTCAAATAATGAAGGGATTTATTTTAATTTTATAGAGTAATCTACAATTATGAATGGTTAGCTCTCTTAGCACAAGAATTTGAAGCTATAAGAGGCTTTCCTTTCCATAAGAAACTAAATAACCTCCACAGGCATATACAGGCTTCTAACCTATCAAATCAAAGTTCTTGATTAGTCTAATCATACAGAAGAGCACAGACATTCCATAGTTCCATGGTGCCGAGGAATTGTCTATAAAGCATGGTCTGCCATTTTACTACCTAAAACGCTGCCAAATCTCTTAAGACTAATGGTGCTACTAATACTCGAGGTTGCTACCCATTTTGTCAACGTTCAAGTGAAAGTGTTGTGAATCATGATGGCGCTGCCGAATTTTCAACAGAAGAGTGAATTATATAGGTGGGCGCTACTGAATGTTTGATAGGATACATAGGTGGGCGCTACCAAGATTTTGACAGAGACCAAATTGTGCAGAGTTATTTTGCAAGGACGCTTCTACTAGTTTTGCGTGACTAACTTAAAACTTGGATTATGAACACATGAGAAGGTATTTTTGAAAACTGGAAGATGTTTTTGTTCATAGAATTCCAAATAACAAAAACCGCTCTCAGTTTTTCAAAATTTGTTATGGTTTGAGAGATATTAGACATATAAGTGGAGATACCAAATGTGCACAACTGGTTTGCAACGACGCTACCGAATTTCCTACAACGATCATGGTTTTGATATTCTCCTTGTTGGGAGGTTGCCACCTGTCAAGGAGGATTCAAATGGATTCTCAAGGATTAGTTAGATGTCAAGGGACACCTTCACCTAATGTTTATCTCCATCAAAAACCTCATGCTTTGAGGTGGAAACAATTTATTAATGACTTCCAACAAATTCCTAAAAATTAGCAGTTTGTTGATTTTTTGTCTCTTTGATTGTTTCCACCTATCTCCAAGGCTTAGAATCCAATGGAGGAGATGGGATTCGACCACCTAAGGTTATTTGGATGTTTTTTTCTATTTAAGGAAGGAGAGATCTCTTGGAGAGAAGGGATTCATGAGCCAAGAGAGGCTAGAGAGAGTAGGAGCAGGCAATTTTCCTGTGTGTGTTCATTTGTAAGCATGTTGGCATTATATGATTGTAAGCATTACTTCTATTGGAGACTCATGAGAGTTGTGATTTCAGATTGTAACTCTTTTGTTTATATTTCTTTTTATTTGAATATATTGCAGATTTGAGGATCAAAAAATGCTAATGATTTATGGATCCCTAAGCAACAGAGGATCTACTGTATTTTGCCCATCAGTCATTGTTTATATTCAAGTATTTGTTGATTCATTAAATTGAGAGGATCTTTGTTTAGTGAACATTATATCTTATGTTTTCCTTCTTCATTCTTCCTCCTATCAGCATATAATCTTGTTTTCTATTGAGCAACTTTAGTGCCTTCGATGAGTATAATGTTTGTGACTCCATTGCCCATTGGTGTAACCTACTGATCTGCAGTTTTTTTCCCTCTCCCTTTATTTCTCCATCTTGTTGATCAACCTATTCAAAACCAAAATTATCTTTTACATTTTGATGGGTGCTGAGCTTACACTTTAGCAGTCAAAGCGTGACTTTCAGTGCAACAAGCTCATTATTCTAAGTAATCAAATCTTGAATAAGAACAAGTTATCTTTCTTTAAAAACAATATTTGATTATGGATAGTGAACTCATAAGGCAAACTATCTATTAAAAGAAATTCTTTACCATACCTATTCAAAGCAATCTATTCTTAAAATACGTATTCAAAGACTCACAATTATATTTATCCTACGTGGAATGAAACCTACCTTTACACTAATCTCACTGACTAAAAATGAACAACATCATGATAACATTTAAATTAAAAATGAACAAGAGCATGATCTTCTAATTAACAAAATATACAATCATTGTACAAAAGAGATTAAAAATCAATTATTATCCTACCACTCTAATGCTGGAAAATACTCTGTACAGAATTGATAATTCATGCAAGACTGTAAACTCATAACTAGTTCTAATTAAAAATCATAACCAGGATATAATTAAAAAAAATCATAATTCAAAATCAACTTTGATCCTAGCATTCTAATGCTGAAAATAAAGAGAACAGTTTATGTAAATCTGCAAGAAGTAATTAAAATTCCCAATTTAATAAAGTAGATGTAGTTGATATAAATATTGCCTAAATAACCAAGTTGTGAAGTAATCTATAGTTCATGAAACAGGGAAAGAAAGTTATGATTGTATAATGAGATAAATATGAACATATATCAATTAATAAAACACAACCTGCATGAAAAGATAAAGAAATATACATAGTAATACATTTCAGCAAGTAACCTGCAAATTAGATAAATAAATATACACAGTAATATACATATAATTCCAGGGAGAAATCTGCAAGTTATGTAAAAGATATACACAACAACACAATTTTAACAAGTAATTCGAAATTAGCAAGTGATGAAAGTAAAATTCAAAAATATAAATATACAATGATATGAACAAGATACCCAGACCATTGGTTGGCCCCCCATACGGTCGTGGCACTACTCAAATGTAAAACACAGTCACGGGATTAACATAGAATTAGTATTCACATAAAAAATAGATTTTTTACAGAGAAAATCGATATGATGGATGTGTGTATATGTAAAATTTGTTTTTCTTCCTGGCACAGACATCAGGTATTTATAAAGTTTTTACATAGCTGAGAGATTGACCTCTGATCCTCTCAGAATAGTATATGCATAACAAAATTAGGTACATATTCAAACATCAAATTATGTTGAGGAATCTTCAGTAAATGCTTGAAACAGAGTGAGTAAATAGGCCATGGATATCAGGCATCTTTAATGGATGGAAGAAAATTCTAGTAGGACACCAAGCAAGAGGGATCCCAAGGGAGAAAAACCCAGGTGATCGAATTTCATAATGGTGCCCCAAGATATGTGGATCGCCAAATCCTCTGCGCTCTGAGTGTCGAATGGAGTATTGGATGGAGTATTGGAGGGTCAGATCAAGGACCATGAATGACTCTCAATCCGTCCACAATTTTAGGAAATAGCCTATGTGGGATCTAATTGGGCATATTGGGAATAAAACCCATGTGCCATATTTTTATGATTTAGCTTCCTCTTCCCAAAAAGTAAGCTTGAAGTTCACTGCCTAGAAAAATGTCAGATGAAGGTCTGGATGGAAGGTCGGATCACATTTTTGACCTGTTGCAAGAAACCAAGAAACGTTAGATCAGTGTAACCATTCAACTGAATATGAATTAATCATAAAACCATTGCAAAACGATGATTACACATACCTCGTGATATTCCATGGTGAATTGATGCATAAATCTTGATAATACCTTTAAAAATGTCTAAATAAGAGCATAGCATATGTAATATCGCATGCAAAAAGGATTTGTCCATCAAAACAAAATAGTCGAAACACAAACCCGATAGTTCAACTAGACACTGGAACCAAAAAGAGAATCCATGAGGTGGTGAGAAGTTTTTCCATAAGTCTTAATGGTGTGAATACTAGTGTTGATCTAAATATCATACCATTGGGGTCTTATGATATTCTAATTGGAATGGATTGGTTGGAAAAGCATCATGTTGTTCTGGATTGTCATAAAAAGAAATTTACATGTCTTGATAGAGATTGAAAAAAAAACATTGTGAAAGGAGTTCCAAGACCCGTCTCTATAACAGATATTTCACCCTTACATCTTAAGAGATGTTTTAGAAAAGGGTGTCAGTTGTATGCAACCCATGTGGAGGAGTCAAAAGATACAAAGGGGCCAAGCCTTGAATATTTCTCAATACTACAAGAATTCGAGGATGTATTCCAAGAAATACAAGGGTTTCCACCAAAAAGGGAGATAGATTTCTCTATTGATCTAGTGCCAGGAGATGCCCCGGTGTCAAAAACACCTTACAGAATGAGTATGTTGAGTTAAAAGAATTACAAATGCAGTTGGAGGAATTTTTGAAGAAAGGGTACATACGTCCAAGTGTTTCACCTTGGGGAGCACCAATACTCTTTGTCAGAAAGAAGGATAGAACGTTGAGGTCGTGTATCGACTTTCGACAGCTGAATAAGTCCACTGTGAAGAACAAGTATCCTCTACCCATAATTGATGACCTCTTCGATCAACTAAGAGGAGAAAATATATTTTCAAAGATAGACTTGAGATCAGGATACCATTAGATAAGAATCAAGGAAGAAGATATCCATAAGATAACCTTTAGAACCAGGTATGGGCATTATGAATTTGCATTGGTGCCATTTGGATTGACCAATGCACCAACTTTCTTTATGTGCTTAATGAATGACATATTCAAAAATTATTTGGATAAGTTTGTCATAGTATTCCTGGATGACATACTTGTCTATTCTAAGTCTGAAGAGGAGCATGAACATCACCTAATATTGGTATTGCAAGTGCCGAGGGAACAACAATTGTATGCCAAGCTGAGTAAGTGTTCTTTTTATCAAGAACAAATCCATTACTTGGGGAACATTATTTCATAACAGGGTATAGTAGTGGATCTAGAGAATATTGAAACCATTAAAGGATGGTCAACACCTAGGAATGTTTTAGAAGTCATATATTTTATGGGGTTAGCTCGTTACTATAGAATATTTATAGCAGGGTTCTCTAAGATTTCTCATCCCATCACTTCTTTGAAAAATAAGGGAATTAAATTTGAATGGACAACAAAATGTGAAGAAAATTTTAATTCATTGAAGGAATTACTTACTAGTGCACCTATTTTGAAGATTGTTGACCCAAATGAGAATTTTGTGGTATGTACAGATGCATGGAAGGAAGGGCTTGGTGGAGTCCTCACTCAAAATAGGTATGTCATTAGTTATGAGTCAAAAAATATTAAGGAACATGAGAGGAATTATGACACACATGATTTGGAGCTTGTTTCCACTATTCATGCATTGAATATTTGGAGGCATTATCTCATGGGAAAGAGATTTGAATTAAGAACAGACCATAATGGTCTGAAGTATCTTTTTGAACAACCAACATTGAATGCCAGGAAAACAAGATGGATTGAATTTTTAAGCAAATGCGACTTTGACATCATACATATCAAAGGAAAATAAAATAAAGTTGTTGATGCACTTAGTATAACAGTGCATCTCATGCATGCTACAACTATCAATATGCATCAGCTGGACTTGAAGAGTAGAATTTTAGATGTTGTCGTTACATATCAGCATTGCCTACAGGGAAAGGAAAGCTTACAACAAAGAGATGTACAACATAAAATGAAATAGTATGAGATAAAGGAAGATGGACTACTTATGCATAAAAATAGAATTTATGTTCCTAGTTCCGGAGAACTTAGGAATTTGGTATTAAAAAAAATTCATAGTGTTCCATATGTTGGACATCTCAGTTACCAGAAAAAAAATTATAGCAGTAAGAGCCAGTTCATTTAGTCGGGGATGAAAAGGGATGTTGTTGATTACATCGCCAGATGTATGGAATGTCAGAAAGTGAAGGTTGAGCATAGACACACAATGGGTTTGCTACAACCATTACTAATTCTAGAGAAGAAATGGGAAGTGATAACCATTGATTTTATAACACAGTTGCCAAGAAAAGCAAGGAAACATGATTCAATCATGGTATTGGTTGATAAATTGACCAAGGTTTCTCATTTTGTTCCTATGAAAACAACTCATACAACAACTAATATTGTAGAAATTTACATCAGGAAATTTCTAGGTTGCATGGGATACCTAGGACAATTGTCTCAAACAAAGACACAAAGTTTACTTCAAATTTCTAGAAAGGATTTGGTACAAATATGAACTTTATCACATCATACCATCTGCAATTAGATGGGAAGACATAGAGGGTCAACCGAGTAATTGAAGACATGTTGAGAATGCATGTGATGGATAAGCCATCTAAGTGGGAAGATTACTTGCACTTGGTTGAGTTTTCCTATAATAATGGGTATCAAGCTTCATTGAAAATGAGCCCATTTGAAGCTTTGTATGGTAGGAAAGGAAATAATCTAGTGAGATGGGACAACCCAACAGATAGAGTGGTACTTGGGCTAGATTTGCTCAAGGAAATGGAAGACCAGATGTCTAAGATTAAGAAGAATTTAAAGGCACCTCAAGATAGACAAAATGTTTATGCCAACAAGAATAGGACATCAATAGAATTTAAAGTAGGAGAGCATGTGCTTTTGAAAGTAAAGCCCAAAAAGATCTCTTTGAAGTTGGGTATCTTTACAAAGATGGCAACCAGATTCTGTGGCCATTTGAGATATTGGACAAAATAAGGCTAGTTGCATACATGCTTGCATTCTGTGTTTCCATGGATGTGCATAATGTATTTCATGTCTCTTTGCTAAAGAAATATGTACATGATCTTATCCATGTTATTTATTGGAATCTGATTCAGGTAGAGACAGAGGGAGACTTTTAGGTCCAACCAGTGTGAATATTGGATAGAAAAGTCAAAATGCTCCGGAATCGATTTATAGAGTTGGTAAAAGTTCAATGGATCTGCTACATCCCTGAAAATGCTACTTGGGAGAATGAATATGCCATGTGGGCAGAGTACCCACAAATTTTTTAATAAATTTTAGAATTTTGATTGTTTTTCATATGCACTGAGGACAGTGCCAAAATAAGGGGGAGGGGATGTAACACCCCGGCTTTTGAGCCCCCATATTAAATAATGTATTGTTACATTGTTGAGAGGCCAGAGTGCCCAAACAATTATTAAAAGGCCAGTGTGCCTAAGAAATGTAATGTGTGATCATTATTAATAATAAATACATCATTAGCTACTAGACATACAAGGACTAGAGTTATATGGGGCTATGATTCCACAAGAGTGGGGGGCTTGAGGGGATAAGTGTTTTTTTCATTTTTTAATTACCCATTTTGTTTAATGGGGGGGGATCAGTTACATGAGCTCTTGGGGGGAAGGAAAATAGGTTCTTGATCCCTAAGAATTACAAAAACCCATCCCTGGTCTGTGGAAGGGGTTCCCTCGGTTGGATAATTCTCTCATTCGTTTTGGTCATTCACTCACTAGCATTCTCGTCCCCATTCTGGTGTTCTTTTTGGTCACCTCATGTGTTCATTCACCCAATTTTTTCATTGTTCATCCTCTCTCTGTTAAAGTTTCTGTTATTATTAGGTTACTTTCAATTTACTAGATAACAATAGCATATATAGGATCACTGAGAGAAACACAATCACAAGAGTACACAAGCATTTATCCTGGGAAACCCTCAAGGGGAAGAAAACCCAACAAAACTTCATTAATATAGATAGCCAATACAATGCCAAGATAATGAACCAAACAACACATATATTCCTCTCCCAAGGATGCACCTCTCTCTCTCTTCCTTCTTCTGGCAACTGGTAACTACAGCTTCCTTCAATACTTGCACACTAGATGAGTGAGCTGAGTGTGTGTCTAAATGAGGTGTTGGCCTCTCTTATTTATACAATTCTGGCACGTGTGGAAGTGTCTCTTCACTGGTAGGGCCAACTTCTTCTTTTGGGTGGTTATAACCACCTTTAATATATTCATGGGCCTCTTTAATATATTCTGGGGCCGAATTCTTATTTAGCCTATTACAATTAGGGTTTGATCAATCAGGAAAAGGGAATTTGGTCAATTACAATGCCCGATATGATCAATCCACACAAGGGGATTGATCTAATCAATAATAAATATATTTTATATTTATCCACAAAAGGGGATAAGAATATTCTTTGCAGTTATACAATATTTTAACACTCCCTCTTAACAAGAAGGATATTCTTTATCTTTTGACAGGTCATTGGATGTCGACATCAACTAGGTAGCAGCATCCACTAGATAACATCATCAACTGGGCAACATCATCAACTGGATAACAACATCAAATGGATAACATCATCAATTGGGTAACATCATCAACTGGAGGCATCCACTTGGTCATCTAGCATCATGATCACTGACTGGCATATCTATAAATCATCGAAAGTTTTGTTCTCTTTATCCTCACACAAAATATACTCTTTCTTTATTTTGTCTTCACACAGAAGTTACTTCTTTCTTATCTTCACACAGAAGATGTCTTATCTTCACACGTAAGATATTCTATGAGTTTTTCCATTCCTTTTATGTTCTCCCTTCACTTGTAGTCATTTATCTCACCCATCCACTGGGGAGGACTACTACCATAGCTTCACTCCTAGTCATCCCACATGAACTAGAGAAGCTAAGATGCTAGCCTGGGCAAGACTAGAATCCCTTTCCATGATCCACGCAAGATCACGACACAAACCTCAAGATCCAACTAACCATTCCACGTGGTCAAGGTTTGTGTTCCAGGCTACTCAATCCTTGGCCAGAGGAGAGTATTTGCCCATCGCCCCTTAGAGAAACATCCACATTCCTCTCTATGAGGGTGGTCACACCCCTCTCTATGAGGGTATTCTAGCATGTCCCTAGAGTATCCAAAACTCAAAACTTGGACAGAGGCCAACCTTGGAAAATTTCCCATTCCCCTTCTCTATGAAGGTATACCTATGGGATTGCTCTTTCCTTCTCTACAATTTTTTTTTTCTCTTTCTCATTCTCTACGAAGGTCTAGCTATGGGATCTGAAAATATCATGTGGTCCAAAATCTTTTCATGGTATAATACCATGCTACCCATATGTTGGGAACCATCCATCTACTGGAAAAAATTTCATCTTGATCAAAATATCTGGGCACCATCCATCTGCTTTCCTAACTGCATCAAATCACGATCCTCCATTTCGAACTTGGAGACATAGCTCCCTCTTGCACCAAACTAATAGCTTCTAATCATCATTCTTGAAGTTCTCTTCTGTAATATCCTGGCTGCCTTCTTGAGTTCAAACATTTCTTTCTGACTTCATACTAGATCAACCTGATCCCTTTGCATCCATAGGAACGGTACTAGAGCAACCTGTAGTTACCTGTATTTCATCAACTATATCTGAGTATCCATCTTTTTTCTTAATCTTGAACATTTCTATTATGAATCTTTAGGAGCCTTCTACTTCTATATAAATACTGGATATTGTCTGGTCTTCACTGACTGTCACCATATCATACGTCCTTCTCATTTTGTCTAACTTCTGCAAGTCACAGCATAAGTTCTTTCTTCCGAGACTTGTAAACTTACTTACATTATGCTTTCTTTGTCACTCTCATGAGTGATCATACCTGAAATAAATATTTTATCTCTTTATCCTTTTCTTTGATAAGTCTGCATAGACACTAAAATAAAATAAGGTTAATTCACATTCTCACAAAAATCTAATGTGTAATGATAAAGTATTAACGTAAACAAGATACTAAAAATAAACATGAATAATTATCTTTTGTTTTTGTGTGGGGAGGCTCCATGGACTCCACCATTTTCTATCTTTCACCAGATCAACTATCTTCAACTTAAAGTACATAATCCTCAATTTCTGCTAAATATTTCTTTGAGGGAGGAGATTCCTCTTCCTCTGCCACATGTGCTTGATGGTTTCTTTCCCCTTTTCCTTGAGGACAGTCATAGGAAAAGTGTCCCAACTTTTGACAGTTGTAGCATTTGATCTTTGAAAAAACTTTCTTCTTATCTGGAACTCTTATGGAGTTAGCTTCTTTATTGTTCCTCCTGAAGGAACTTCTTTTGTTCTTTTGAACTGTAAGAGCTTCCTCTTCATCAACAATTAATCTCTTTTGTTGGTCTGCAAGTCTAGATTCTTCGTGTGTGCAATCTGCCCATAACTTATCAAACTTGGGTAACTTGCTTCTTGCACACACTCCTTGTACAAAAGGAATCCAAAATGTTGGAAACCCATTTAGGGTTGTGGTTACAAGTTCTTTGTCACTAATGACATCTCCAATGGCTACAAGTTGATCTCTGATCTGAGAAACTCTCATAAGATAGGATGTGACAGATTCTGAGTTGTCCATCTTCATATTACAAAGCTGATTTCTTAAGGTAAGATTTCGGCTAATGTCTTTGCTTTCATATAAATTGTTGAGTGCTTCATACATTTTCTTTGTTGTCTATAGTTCAAATATATGAGGGATCAAGTGATCCTTTACTGAATCTGACACGATTCTCTTTGCTTTCTTTTCATTTTCCTTATGCTTAGTCTTTTGATCTTCTTCCTCTGGTTCTAGTACACCCACTGTAACATGTTCTAGGAGATCATTCTCATCTAGATTCATCTGCAACCTATGCTTCTAAGATCTGAAGTTTCTAGATCCTTCCAGCCTGTCTTCTACCCTCATGTTGGTAGCCATTCTTTCTTGCAGAAGAAACCCTAGCCCTCTGAGCTATAGAAATAAAATAAAAAAATTACTTGGATCTGAAAACTGAACTCACCAAAAGATGCGTTGGACTGAGGCGAGTAGCTTGGTGTGTTTATATTTAAGAAAATCCAACTTTTACCCCTCCAAACTTGATCTACAGATTTCTGGACTGGTGCTTCTGGTTTTCTGGTACTTTTGGTACACTGGTACTTCTGGTTTTCTAGTACTTTGTGAAAACTAGGGTTTCACTTTTCGGGAGATCTAGCCACTGAAAAAGTGCGCTTAGGATGCCAAAATGTTCCTTGAGGTAGGACGCACCTTTCTAGATGGATTTAAGGCTAAAAACCTTCTTTAATAAAAATCCCTAATTTGCATGTACGACAACAATGACGTTTTTCTTTTTCCTGTGAAAGATGCTCTCTTCAGTTTAGCTCTGATACCATGTTAAAGTTTCTATTATTATTAGGTTACTTTCAATTTACTAGATAACAATAAAATATATAGGATCACTGAGAGAAACACAATCACAAGAGTACACAAGAATTTATCCTGGGAAACCCTCAATGGGAAGAAAACCCAACAAAACCTCCTTAATATAGATAGCCAATACAATGCCAAGATTATGAACCAAACAACACAGAGATTCCTCTCCCAAGGATGCCCCTCTCTCTCTCTTCCTTCTTCCGGCAACTGGTAACTGCAGCTTCCTTCAATACTTGCGCACTAAATGAGTGAGATGAGTGTGTTTCTAAATGAGGTGTTGACCTCTTTTATTTATACAATTCTGGCATGTGTGGAAGTGTATCTTCACTGGCAGGGCCGACTTCTTCTTTTGGGTGGTTATAACCACCTTTAATATATTCTGGGACCTCTTTAATATATTCTGGGGACAAATTCTTATTTAGACTATTAAAATTAGGGTATGACCAATCCGCAAAAGGGGATTTGGTCAATTGCAATGCCCGACATAATCAATCCACAAAAGGGGATTGATCTAATCAATAATAAATATATTTTATCTTTATCCACAAAAGGGGATAAGAATATTCTTTGCAATTACACAATATTTTAACACTCTCGTGGAGCATGCACTCCATTCATTCCTTCACTCACTCATCTTTCCTCATTCGTGCTTGGCTTTGGAAAGGAAATCTGACCATTGAAGAACAACCACAGTTTTTTTGGTTGTAGAGATTATTGGGGTAATCTATCCATGATTTGAGGCCTACATGTATAAGATGCTTGGCATTTGTTCATCTTTTCTCACAGCTACGAGTCCTGAGAGTCCCAACATGGAGATTTTGGACTAGCTGCACTGGCGCCCTGGAAGGAGAAGTATTGCCTAAGGGACTGCATGGAAAAGAAGGGTGGAGGTCCATTCTCTTGGGTGGTGCAGGTTGGGTAGAAGAGAGTTGGTTACTTGGATCACTGTGAGTGCTGGAGAAGCAAGTGAGAGCTTGAGTGCTGACTGGTTTGGGAAGCCGAGTAACACTCTAAAATTGTCCTTATGGTTTCATAGCCCTGGCTCGGGGATGACATTGTTGTTGAGACTTGGAACAACAATTTCCGCAGTTGGGTGGAATGTCCTTGTTCTGGAGCCAGTCAGTGGTTCTCTTCTATAAAAGATAAGTTCTCTTTGTTATGGTTTCCTTTTCTTGTTTATTTATTTCCGCTACGTATTAAATTATTATACCTAAGATTTCTACTTATAATATGCATGTTTTCTAGTTAATGATGTGAATGGTATATTGTGCATGTCTTTTATGTTGTAGTATGAATCTTGATCATTGCATGTATGTATTTCATGCTTGTTTATTAAATAATTGTTATCAGAGATTCGAAATCAACCAAGAGGTGCGTTCTTGGTGTGGTATGCCTGGCCCATGGGAGGTTGGCTACGTTACAAATTGGTATCAAAGATTATGGTTCAAATGTCAGACTGTTACGGTCCAGAACAAGTGTGAATTAGGAATATTCGTTGTCACAGATTTTATATATTTGTGCGAATTTGGGGAAAAACAATGGAAACATTTGAGTGAAATCCCCCATATTCATGAACAGATATGAGTTTGAATGATTCCAGGATTGTCTAAGAAGTAAATGGATTCGATCTGTAGAGTTGCGGAGCCGAATTAGAATTATAAGGTCGAAAAAATTGAGTTTTAATGGTCGCTATAATGCTAGACAGAGTTTGGAGAATCAACGGTTGAGATCGTGTTTGATCTTGGATCAACAGTCTAGATTCATCCTTGAAAATTTTTAAAAATTTGAATGTTTACAAAGTTTGACGAATTACCAAATTGACAGTTGGGATTGATTCATATATTTGAAAAATGGGGAAGATCGACGGTTCATATTCATTTCGGTTGTTTGGGGAGTTGCAGAAAAATCAACGGTCAAGATCATCTTGGCTAGGAGATCAATGGCCCAGATTCACCTGGTATTTTGTAAAAAAATTCTAAGTGTGGAAGTTCGCCAACAAAAATCGTCGACATTCGATGGTCTTGGATTGGTGAGTTTGGTGAAGGGTTGAAGATCGACCAAATAAAATATTCGATCGTCGATGATCAATTGTCAGGGATCGACATATTTTGGTGAAGTTTTTCTTTTTTTTTGGACAAAGAAAATATTCGATCGACGATGACCGATGGTCGGGGATCGATAGATTTTGGTGAAGATTTTCTTTTTTTTTCAGACAAAGAAAATCTCCAATCACCGATGACTGATGGTCAGGGATCGACAATTTTTATTGAAATATTTTTTTTTGGACAATCTTTCGAAGTCCCAAAACTCTGGGGTAAATCTAGACCCTTCATATTCAGGGACATGTGTCTGGAGAATAGCAAGGGTTCATAAATTCGACACTCAACAGTTTGGGGGTGTGTTGGTGTTCAGTTGTGAAAACCTTCGAAGTCCCGAACTTTGGAGTAAATCTGGATCGTTCATGTTTGAGGACACATGTTCGCAGATTAGCATATTCAGGAATTCAGCGTTCGGTGGATTTGTGGTGTAGTGTGGAGAAATCTCCTGAAGTTCTGAAGTCGTGAGGCACTAGAGTGACTCGGCCTACTGAAGTCACCTAGGGTGATGTGGACACACTTGATTCTTTCCACGTGTCACCATGTCTCATGTTTTTCAAAGATCGTTCGTGCCAGTTAGTATATGACACGTGTCACCCGTCAGATAGGGCCACATGTATGTTCCTTATTTTCTTCCACGTAGCACCCCTTGGTGCTTAGTTACTGAAGAAGACTCCAGAAGTTCGCCAG
The DNA here is from genome assembly GCA_000966675.3 of Picea glauca. NCBI lineage: Eukaryota > Viridiplantae > Streptophyta > Pinopsida > Pinales > Pinaceae > Picea > Picea glauca. Next base: position 87,624 of record JZKD02S0954796.1, on the reverse strand, counting down.
TTCGACATTTTGAAGGAATGAAGTGTGATGAATTTGAAACCCCTGAAGCTCTAAAGAGTGGAGTAAATCCTCACCATTGATCGGGAGAGGATACGTTGCATAAGATCCCAAGGTCCGAAGACTTGGTACTCCTAAGAAATTGAGTTGCAAGTTACTTTGAGTCAAGAAATCTCAAAGGCCAGAGTTAATATCGATCGTTGATCGAGAGATGATACATGGAGGAAGGATAGGACATCTAGTAATTCGACACTCTAGTGGATCTGTAGAGAGGTGCTTGGGAAAGCTCTGAATCTCAGAGCTGCGAAGAAAATATTAGTCGTTTATCGAGAAAGGATACGTTGAAATAGATCCTACAGTCTGGAGACTTGGCACTCTAGAAGGGTTGAGAGTGTGGAAAGTTAAGAAATCTCGAAGTCTGGAGTCTCGGAGCTCTTGTTGACCGTTGATCTCATCCCTTGATCAATTTTAAACCACACGATCTCATATATAATAATTATAGCACAAAAAAGCACCATGAAGGATTTGGCTTGTGGTTTCGAGTCGTGGTCACTTGGGAAAGTGGTTTGAAGGAAGAGTTTGTGCATAATTGATACCTGTATCAGCCCAGGGATAACATGGAAGTGTTATTTATATATATTATTCATGAGTTGAAAGGACCTATAGCATTATTGACAAATTGTGTCTATCATATGCTTAATTATGACAAAATGGTCACTTGCACATTTTGCAGAATTAAGGGATTTAAACATATCATCTCAGAATGAATAAGAAATGGAATAAGTTGAGGGAGCCTCCAGCCATGATAAAGAGGCTGAAGGTCAGAATATCTGAGTTGGTAATGCAAAGGCAGAATCCAATAGACGCAAGGGCCGAGGGAAGCAAAAAACATTGCTAGAAACTGTGAAGAGCCTGAAAATAGAAGTGCAAAGCTACAAGGTAGACAATGAGAGGCTGATGAGAGAGAAAAGTTAGATAAATGCTTGAGTTTTGAAGATATTAAATCAATTGCAAGGTCAAGCCAAGAATGGATCAAAGCAAGAGGAGGAAGGCATGTGTCATGAAAGAAGATATTATCGTGGAAGAATGGGTTATTCCAGAATTGCTAGTAGAGATCATATACACCACTCACCTCCTTACTCAGCAAGAAAGTTGTATGCATTTGAATATTCCTTAAGCAATCTAGAGGTGTCTCCTGTTAGGAGCCAAAGAAGGATACATGAGGTGGACAGTTTGCAAAGATAGGTGAGGAATCTCAAGCCACCATCCTTTGATGGTGAAAGAGAAAGTGAATATGATGTTGAAGCAGGGTTGCTTGGACTTAGGAGATATTTACAATTGCACAAATATTCATCAAATCTAGAAGCCAGAATTGCCACGTACCACTTACATGGGAAAGATGCAATGTTGTGGGATCAACTGAATCAAGTTGAACATATTAATGAGAATAGGATCACTTGGAAGCAATTCAAGAAGTATTTCCAGAAGTAGTACCTCTCATATCATTTCTATGACAAGAAAATGTAGGATTTCTTTGAACTTAGGCTCGGAAGCATGATCATGGAAGAGTATGAAAAAAAGTTCTTGGGGTTCTTAATGTATGTTGGGTTTATAAACAATGAAAAGGTAAAGATACAGAGTTTTTTGAGTGGATTGCCATCCTTTTATAAAGAAAAGATATGGTATGATGAGCCCAAGACCTTGACTGAGGCCATCGGGAAGGCTAAATACATGTATGAGCAAGGCCAAGGCAGAGATTCCATGCATAAATATTGGAAGGATAAGAAGAAGGATAAGTATGATCAGAGGAGGAAGGGATTCAAACCTCCTTTCAATAGAAATGAGCCTAATAAAAATCATCAAGACCAGTATGCTAACAATGAATCTGAGAATACTTCTTGGGAAAAAGGGGAAGACCACCAATCCAATGTTGGGGATGCAAAGAAGATCAATTGTACAAGTATTGCTCACACAGAAAAAACAGAGTGAATACTGTGCACAACATCCAAGAGGCTACAAGAGTTGAATACATGGGAAGAATTTATGCAGCCTTAGATGATCGACCAGAAGAATACCAGTCCAACATGATCGAGGTGGAAGCTAAGATCATAAATCATCATGTTGCTATTCTAATTGGTCGAGGAGAAATTCATTGTTACATTGATCCTAAAATAGTGGATAGTTTACATTTGGAGAAAAGTAAGCTTGGAAAATAAAGTTTGGTTCAATTAGCCACTAGAACCAAAAGGAGAATCCATCAGGTGGTTAGAAGTTGTTCCATAATTCTTAATGGTGTGAATACTAGTGTTGATATAACTATCATACCATTGGGGTCTTATGATATTTTAATTGGAATGGATTGGTTGGACAAGAATCATGTTGTCCTAGATTATCATAGCAAGACATTTACATGTCTTGATGGAGATGGAAAACAGAGCACTGTGAAAAGATTTCCAAGACCCATCTCTATAAGTTAGATTCCGGCCTTACATCTGAAGAGATGTTTTAGAAAAGGGTGTTAGTTGTATGCAACCCATGTGGGGGAGCCAAAAGATACAAAGGGTCCAAGCCTTGAATATTTCTCGATAATACAAGAATTCAAGGATGTATTCCAAGAAATACCATGGTTTCCACCAAAAAGGGAAATAGATTTCTCTATTGATCTAGTGTTAGGAGCTGCCCCAATGTCAAAAACACCTTACATAATGAGTATGCCTGATTTAAAAGAATTACAAATGCGGTTGGAGGAATTGTTGAAGAAAGGGTACATATGTCCAAGTTTTTCACCTTGGGGAGAACTAGTACTCTTTGTCAAAAATAAGGATGGAACGTTCAGGTTGTGTATCGATTTTCGATAGTTGAATAAGTCCATTGTGAAGAACAAGTATCCTCTACCCAGAATTGATGACCTCTTTGATCGGCTAAGAGTAGAAAATATATTTTCAAAGATAGACTTGAGATGAGGATACCACAAGGTAAGAATCAAGGAAGAAGACATTCATAAGATAGCCTTTATAACCAGGTATGGGCATTATGAATTTGTAGTGGTGCCATTTGGACTGACCAATGCACCAGCTGTCTTTATGTGCTTAATGAATGGCATATTAAGAAATTATTTGGATAAGTTTGTCATAGTATTTCTGGATGACATACTTGTCTATTCTAAGTCTGAAGAGGAGCATGAACATCACCTAATATTGGTATTTCAAGTGTTGAGGGAATAATAGTTGTATGCCAAGTTGAGTAAGTGTTCCTTTTATCAAGAACAAATCCATTACTTGGGGCACATTATTTCAGAACAGGGTATAGCAGTGGATCTAGAGAATATTGAAGCCATAAGAGGATGGACAATGCCCATGAGTGTTTCAAAAGTCATATCTTTTATGGAGTTATTTGGTTACTACATAAGATTTATAGCAGGGTTCTTTAATATTGTTCATCCCATCACTTCTTTGCAAAATAAGGGAATTAAATTTGAATGGATAGCAAAATGTGAAGAAAATTTTAATTCGCTGAAGGAATTACTTACTAGTGCAGTTATTTTGAAGATTGTTGACCCAAATGAGAATTTTGTGGTATGTACAGATGCATGCAAGGAAGGTATTGGTGTAGTCCTCACTCAAAATGAATATGTCATTAGTTATGAGTCTAGAAAGCTTAAGGAACATGAGAGGAATTATTCCACACATGATTTGGAGCTTGTTTCCATTGTTCACGCATTGAAGATGTGGAGGCATTATCTCATGGAAAAGAGATTTGAATTAAGAATAGACCACAGTGGTCTAAAGTATCTTTTTATACAACCAACGTTGAATTCCAGGAAAACAAGATGGCTTGAATTTTTAAGCGAATACGATTTGACATCAAGTATATCAAAGGAAAATAAAATAAAGTTGAGTAATGAGATTTTTGTGGTTTGGATTTTTAGAGGTGATCGGATTAGCCACAGTCTTGTCAATAGATCAACGACGTTTCGGATCCAAATCAGGATCCATCTTCAGGACATGAAGCCTGGATCCTGATTTGGATCCGAAAACATCGATGATCTATTGACAAGATTATGGCTAATCCGATCACTTCTTAAAATAAAGTTGTCGATGCACTTAGTAGAAGATTCCATCTCATGCATGCTACAACTGTCAGTATGCATCAATCAAACTTGAAGAGCATAATTTTAGATGTTGTTGTTACAGATCAACATTACCTACAAGTAAAGGAAAGCTTTCAATAAGGAGATGTACAACATAAAATGAAAGAGTATGAGATAAAGGAAGATGGACTACTTATGCATAGAAATAGAATTTATGTTCCTAGTTATGGAGAACTTAGGAATTTGGTATTAAAATAAATGCATAATGTTCCATATGATGGATATCTCGGTTACCAAAAAAAATTTACACCAATAAGAAGCCATTTATTTTGGTCGGGGATGAAAAAGGATGTTGTTGATTACATCGCCAAATGTATGGAATGTCAGAAAGTGAAGGTTGAGCATAGACACCTAGTGGGTTTGCTACAACCATTACCAATTCCAAAGAAGAAATGGGAAGTGATAACCATTGATTTTATAACAAAGTTTCCAAGGAAAACAAGGCAACACAATTCAATCATGGTAGTGGTTGATAAATTGACCAAGGTTGCTCATTTTTTTCCAGTGAAACAACTCATACAATAACTAATATTGCAAAAATTTACATGACAGAAATTGCTAGGTTGCGTGGGATACCTAGGACAATTGTCTCAAATAGAGACACAAAGTTTACTTCAAATTTATGGAAAGGATTATTCAAAGTATTTGATACAAATCTGAACTTTATCACAACATACCATCCGCAGTCACATGGGTAGACAGAAAGGGTCAACCGAGTTATTGAAGACAATTTGAGAATGTATGTGATGTATAAGCCATCTAAGTGGGTAGATTACTTGCACTTGGTTGAGTTTTCCTATAATAATGGGTATCAAGCTTCATTGAAAATGATCCCATTTTAAGCTCTGTATGGTAGGAAAGGCAATACTCCAGTGAGTTGGGACAATCAAGCAGATAGAGTGGTACTTGGGCTGGAGTTGCTCAAGGAAATGGAAGACCAGATGGTTAAGATTAAGAAGAATTTAAAGGCATCTCAATATATACAGAAGGTTTATGTCGAAAATAATAGGACAATAAGAGAATTTAAAGTAGGAGAGCATCTTCTTTTGAAAGTAAAGCCCAAGAAGAGCTCTTTGAAGTTTGGTAGTTGTGCAAAGTTGGCTACCAGATTATATGGTCCATTTGATATATTTGACATCATAGGGTCAGTTTCATACATGCTTGCATTACATGTTTCCATGAATGTGCATATTGAGTTATAGAGCCAGTAAAAGTTCAGTGGACCTTCTACGATACTAAAGATGCTACCTAGGAGCATGAAGATGCCATGTGGACCAAGTACCTCCATATTTTTGAACAAATTTTGGAATTTTGATTCTTGTTTTGTATATGCACTGAGGACACTGCCAAAATAAAGGGGAGGGGATGTAACACCTCGGGTTTTGAGTCCCTGTATTAAATAATGTATTGTTACATTATTGAGAGGCCATATTGCCCAAACAATTATTAAAAGGTCAATCTGCCTAATAAATGTAATGTGTGATCATTATTAATAATAAATACATCGTTGGCTACTAGATGAAAAAGGAATAGAGTTATAGGGGGCTATGATTCCACAAGAGAGGAGGCTTGAGGGGCTAAGTGTTTTTTTCATTTTTTAATTACCC
>JZKD02S0954796.1:68883-81848 GCA_000966675.3 Picea glauca | reverse complement strand
TACGTGAGCTCTTTGGGGGAAGGCCAAGAGGTTCTTGATCCCCATGAATTATAAAAACTTGTCTCTGGTCTCTGGAAGGGGTTCCCTCAGTTGGATAATTCTCTCATTTGTTTTGGTCATTTTCTCACTCTCATTCACATCCCCATTCTGGTGTTGTTGTTGGTTGCGACTCGCCTCACGGGTTCATTCACCCAATCTATTCATTGTTCATCCTCTCTCATGGAGCCCGCACTCCATTCATTCCTTCACTCACTCATATTTCCTCATTCGTGTTTGGCTTGGGAAAGTAAATCGAACCATTAAAGAACAACCATGGTTTTGTTGGTTGTAGAGATTGTTGGTGTAAATCAACCATGATTTGAGGCCTGCATTCTGAGATGCTTGGCTTGTGTTCATATTTTCTCACAGTTACAAGTCCTAAGAGTCCCAGCATGGAGATTCTGGACCATCTGCACTGGAGCCCTAGAAGGAGAAGGATTTCCTCAGGGACTATGTGGCAGAGGAGGGTGGAGGTCCATTCTCTTGGGCAATGCAGGATGGGTATAAGAGAGTTTGGTGCTTGGATTGTTGTGAGTGTTGGAGAAGCCTCTGATATCTTGAGTGTTGATTGGTTTGGGAAGCCGACTAACAATCCGGAATCATCCTTATGGATTCACATCCCTGGCTCGAGGGTGACATTCTTGTTGAGACTTGGAACAAAATTGTCTACGGTTGGGTTAAACATCCTTGGTCTGTAGCTAGTTGGTGGTTCTCTTCTATAAAAGATAAGTTTTATCTGTTATGGTTTCCTTTGCTTGTGTATTTATTTCCGCTGTGTATTAATTATTATATCTAAGATTTGTACTTATAATATGCATGCTTGCTAGTTAATGTTGTGCATGGTACATTGTGCATGTCTTTTATGTTGTAGTATGAATCTTGATCATTGCATGTATGCATTTCATTCTTCTTTATTAACTAATTGTTATCAGATATTTGCAATCAGCCAAGAGGTGCATTCTTGGTGTGGCATGCCCAACCTGAGGGAGGTTGGGTACGTTATACTTAAATTGGCATACAATTGGTGTTCTCTTAACACTTGCAACACCATCCTCAAATGTCGCTCATATTCTTGTTCTTTCTTGGAATAGATAAATTTAATATCATCGAATGTAATACCTCTATTTCAACCAGCTTGTAATTAATCATTACTTATGATTACCATGCTATGGCATGTGAACAATGTAAATGTATTATTGTTTATATTGTCAAAACATGGCTGTGGGGGTGAAGCTTTGAAGTACTGAACATGGTATCACTAGAGGAAAGAGAGAGGAAACTATATAGAGGGTTCATTATGTTAAATGACCCAAATTATCCTTGTTGAAATAATAAGCCTCATCCTGATCCCAAAGGAAAATCAGTTAATGAAAGAAGGACTGGTGGTTGAACAATAAACTACCCCAATGAATGGAAGCATGGAGGGTCTGGTTGAGGAGACAAAAAATTGTCATCCCGAAGTACCACAGAACACAGTTTCCTACAGGCCCAAATTGACTTGAGTTCCTTTTGATAGAAGGAACAGGATAAGTCCAAAACCTCCCTAGGTAAAAAAAAGGAGAGGGTGTGCAAGAGAAAAAAGGATACTATTCAGAAAGAGGAAGAGCATGTGAGGCTCTCTATCTTAGAATAAGAACTGAAGGATTAAGTTGTTATGGTTACTCTAGAGAACCAGAGGAGGAATTCAGTCTATGAGGAATAGAATCATTGAAAGTAATGAACAAGTGCGTGCACTAGAAAGATCATAGAATTCATGAAAGAGTTCTGAACTGGAGCATAGAAGACCCGAAACCCATACTGGAGAAAAAGAGGGTCGTGGACTTGGTGTTGGATGGAAAGAAACCATTGTTAGAAGGAGAGGGCATCGAGGGACAGTGTAGTTGTGAAGGGACTCTATTGCACAGAGGAAATCCAACTGGCAAGGCATCTGATAAACCCCGTTGAGGCCCTGAGCTCAATGGGGAAGAAGGAGGACTTCTACTGCTACCAAAGAGGTGGAGGAGAGTAACCTCCCTCAAATCATTCTTGAGTTTGGAAAGAGAACCCAGAAAACCTTACTTGAGAAGAAGGTCGTGAGCTTGATGCTGAGAAAGCACTTGATAAACCTTGTAGAGGTTTTGACAGAGAGAGGATCTCTGAGAAATTTGCAGAAGTTTCCCTAGTTGTATCATGCCTTGGTATGGGGGTGGCTAGAGTGCTAAGATTGAATGCTTCTAAGCCTATGGTTGGGTGGAGAGGCGAACACCCACAGTCAGTTGGTTGGATGCAACTTCTAATAGATAAGTATTTCATATACCTTGTGCACTTAAATTGAAATTCATGATTTGAATGCTTGTATTTGTGATATACATGTACATACTTGATATAGGAGGGTGATGGTATGATATTGTGTCAAAATCTCCCTCGTTTGAAATTGATTGTAATAATTCTTATTGTTCTTTTGTAAACTATTGCATTTGAATGGTTGTAAGATGACAAGTTTTGGTCATTGCGCTGGTTGTAAAATCCTCAAGGTATTTTCCCAAGGATCAACTTCACAGTTGTAGAGTCAGGATAGACTCCATGGGACTACTACAATCTTGTTGATCCCTCAAAATACCTTTCCCTGTTATAGAACTTGATTTCTGTGAATGGAAGGTGTTTCCTTCAAACCAGTCATCCAAGAGACCACGGGCTCATGCCCATGGCCTTAACCAAATCTTTTCTAATAGTTATGATTGTATCCTATGGAGCTTGACAAAGTTCCATAGGACTAGGACCATGGAACCCTTCACTACACTAAAAAAGGATCTAAGTTATTCAGGACTCTGGGAGTCCAGATCTCCGGGATGAATGAACATTGCAACATCTTAAATGCACCAAAGGTGACCTGTTGAACCAGTAACTTGACGATTGACTGACAATTGGAGGTCATTTACCCATTATCATTGGATTCATCCCCTTGTTAAACCCCAATCCACTTATCGGTTGTGAAGTAACGCGAGCCGTAGATTTGAGGATATTCAGGATCTCACCTAACCATTGGATCTATGTCGTGGTTAGTCCAGTGTTCACCACTCTGAGAGAAAAAGGGTATTAAACGGATGGAATCCCCGAACGTAGAAATCGCGAAGTAACACGAATCATGGATCTAAGGATACTTTGAGATCCTTCTTAACCTTTAGATCGAGTATTAGTGGAAGGATAGATTAAGGGAAGGGATGACCGACAACAAGTGTTCATTCCACCTTATGATCCTCCCAGTCGATTACCCCCAGGAATAAAGACTTAGGATTTCCTGGATCATTCCCAGGGAAGATTATGGGTCGTCAGATCATTATTTGGCTCTTCGACTAAACCCCACTTCAGGTGATTCAGGATGCAAGGTGTGAAGTTTCCCCGAAGGTCAAACACTGGATTGATTTTAGCAGATGACGTGGCCAAAGTACATGGTGGATTCCGATCATATGACAGAGTCAATGCATGTCATCTCATGGTTAAGCCACGTGTCTTACTAACTCATCGTATATGGTATAAGGTCGTAGAGATGGGTGCCACATGTCAAGGTGGAATCATCACCATGTATCTTCCAGGTGGAAGATGGTAGTAGGGACATTCATGAAGAATTACCCGTACACAAGAGGGACCCGCTCTGGGAGTTCTATACTTTAGAACTTGGGTGTTTTGAGTGCTAAGATGCAAGCTCCAAAAGGGCCGAAGGTCGTCGCCATGTGGTAGGACTCTGAGAGTTTGGGATTTTGGAACTCTAGGTGTCTGGAGTGCTAAGACGCAAGCTCCAAAAGGGACAAAGGTTGGAGCCATGTGGTAGGACTCTAGGGTTCGGGACTCCGGAGGATTTTCAAATAGAGAAAAGTGGTTGAAGCGTCAAAGCATTGAAGTGTCGAAGTATCGAAGTTTCCCCGGTTGTAGTGTTAATCTCTGATAGGATAGGCCTGTGTGAATCATGGTGATGTAGCATGTCTTGATAGCTCCACGTGTTATCATGGGATTTGACATGAATTATGTTTTCCACCCCACCTCTCTAGTCAAGTCCAAGAGATGTGTTAAGTGCAAGTAAATATTAACCATTAGATTCAAAGGTGGACATAACTCCATCATATATTTTGAAGTAGAGAGAGAGGCTCTTAGACTTCAGGTCTCTGTGAAGATTTAGTTTTGTAAAACAGAGCATGGAAAGACCGAATTCCAAAGGACTAGGTTCCAACATCGGTCACATGGTGAGGAAAAAGGGAAAAACAAGAAGCATCGAGGTTGGGGAAGTGAATAATCCCACGACGAATCAACAGAGAATTTCCCATGCAAACCCATCTTCCATGGCCACATAATTTCCAAAGGATGATGATCGGGGCCACGAGAGTGCCATGTTGGATGGTACGAGGAAAGAGAAGCCACGTGGCAAAGGTAGTGGCCATTATCAAATGACACCCCAAAAACTTCGGAAGGCCATAACTCTCAAACCATAACTCATTTTTGGACGAGTTTATAGTCATTGAAAATCTCTCCAAGAACATAAGGCAATGGTGCTCTTATCTGAGGGATTCAAGAAGCTGTGAAACTGGGGAAAAATTTATACCTCATCCCTTAAAAAGGTACATAAGGTTCAAGTGTGTTATAGAGTAGTATCATAGCGGGAAACAACACTTGGCCTGCTTGGGCTCATGAAAGAATCAAGTGATTTTTATTTCTTAAAAAAAATTAAGGGAGAGGGCACCCTTCCCTACCCTATCTAGTAGAGCATGATTCAAACACAGAAATGGATGGGTTGGAGAACAGTCATAAGACTATTTTACCAAGTCTAAGATGATCTTGTTGATAATATTATTGTTGTATGGAAATTATCTACATAAATTCCTTGAGGAGAAGGATGCATATTAAAATTCAATTGGGATTTTACCTAATGAGAATGAATAATTCTAGACTATGGAAAAAGAATCCTATCATTTATTTTGGGTAATCACAATCATTCCTACAAAAGTGGGATTATGCTAAGGGGCATTAATAATAAAACTTGGATTCAATGGCATAAACCTGTTTTAAGGAATACTCAAGTCCAGAAGGAAAATGGGATGAATAGGCAACAAGAATTGCCTAAAAGTGGGCTTAATGAAGCCTCTTTTAATTAAAAGTGTTGATTAAATGAAGGATTTGGCATTGGGAGTACAATCCTCCATGTCTAGAGGCATTATGGAAGTAGGTGAGATCAACCTATTTGACCTGTCATAACTGGAAAACTTTCTACTGGGGTAATCACTCTTTGCAAAATAAAAGAAGTCACATGGACTAAGAATGAACCTCATGGAAGAAGTGAAATGACATGAGAAAGTTCAAAATATCATGGTTGTGCTAGGGGAGTGTGTATCCCTATTAACTTAAGGGAATGTATATGCAAGAGGAATAGGTCTGGTGACCATTTTCTGAAAAGGGAGAGCATGTGCAACTCTTTGGTTCCGAGGGGAATTGAGAAACAAATTTGTTTTTGAGTATAGGAATTATTGGGCAGCATTTCTCTAATCAAGATGATAAATATAGATGCATAAATATGGAGTGATTGAGTGAAAAATCACCACAGCCTCCCTTTCTTGGTGGATAGAAAACTAATCTGCCATAATTCTTGTGGGAGGAGGAGAGTGACCTTCGTCCCTGGTTGTTGCTGAATAGAAATATTAATGAAATGTTTCTCCTGAATATGGTAAAGGAAGTGTTGGGACACTTCTATATGACCAAAGGGTTAGGTTGACATCCATAGGTGGATGGTATCCATATAAGGTATGGCTTGATATGCTCAATTAGTAGTGAGAGGGAATCTAGAAAAGGATTCCCTCGATAAAAGGTTTGTTAAACAAAATTGGTTTGAGGCATGAAAAAAGAAGAAGCTTGATAAGTTGTCTTGTTGTCTTGGGCATTGTTGGAATTTTCCAAATGGTATTTTTGGATTGTTGAATAACTTTTTAGTAGTTGAGGAAAAAACAATTCCTCCTTGTTGGTTATTTTCGTATGGAAAGGGGGACATAGTTATGATTATGTCTGTTAAACTTTCCATGTGGATATCATGTAAATGACTGCAAGCCCTCAATAGAGAGGGAAGCTCAATGTTGAGTATCTCTATGAGACTTGTCATAAGAATGGCAACAAGATCCTTGGGAGGAAGATCTGGAAGTCTGGTATGTCCATGTGTATGAATGACATGGAAAAGGTTCAAGTAATGAGCTTGCATGATGAATGTTTGGCTATGTTCGTATATGCTTGAGTGCATGGATTTAATGCATTGTGAGGTTTCTTGATATGAAAATTGATATTAAGACCAAATAGATATGAATGATATTAAATGTGCAAGTGATGCACATGTATGGTGTAAGCGTATATGTATACTAAAGGAACGATGTGACTTCTTGGATGAGTGAAATGTGAGGCAAGAATTGCACTTGCCAAGATTAAATGAATACCATGGATGCATGGCTAACTCCATTCTGAAGAGTCATGAAAGTTTTGTTTTGAATGATAGCTTGAGGGGAATGTCTTTGATTCCCTCATGAAAGGATAGTATAAATAGATGAAAGAGTAAATAAGCAAGGATGCTCTGTTGTCATGATAAAAGGAAACATGATTATGCCTTTGAGGATCACATTAGAACAATTATGAACAATCATGAGTTAAATGATTTTAATGAAAAGATGTATGTGTCTTGTAAAGTATACCTATGGTAGATACACATAGGCTTATGATTATGCATGTGGTTAAGTGCATCATGGATGTAAGTTAACAAAACAAGGAACACATGGATAAATAATCTAGATGCATAAAAAAAATGCATGTTTATATTCCTTATGGAATATTTGGTAAACAACTGAAGCTAACTCAAGGTTGAGGCCATCAAAGATAGTGATGGTTATGCAATAAGGAAGTTGCAAGCCGAAGGAGTTCCCTATGAAGGAAATGTGTAAGGACTCTGTCAGGAGAACAAAGTCACAACCTTAATGACTGTTGAGAATTGAGAAGTGGCTTGCAAGCATGTATATATATATATATATATATATATATATATATATATATATATATATATATATAACAATTCTAGATTACATTTAAAAAAAAAAACATGAATTAACGGACGACTAAAAAAAGAATGTGTATTATTCTAATAAATAAATAGAAATGTGTAGAATGCATAGGTTCATGATGCATTATGAACAACTTTTTTTCTATTGGAGCATGTTGACGTATCCAATAGGTTAGGGTGAGCCTAACCAAGGCTACTCAAGGAAAAGAGCAGGAAGATCCCAACAAGGAGTAGATTGCATGAGAAAAGAAGGGAAAAGGGGGAATCATTTTCTCACCCTAGAAACTCTTAATTGTTCAACAGAGTTGTAAGCCTTGGAAGAGCAGTTGTGGAAACAAGTACAACTGGAAAAAGGAAAATAAATAAATTAGTAAGTTTGAATGAATAGGCTTGGTTAAGCCATGATAAGTAAAGGCAGTGAGGCCTTGGAAAATAATTCAGTTGGACAGAAATTCCATGGCCGTGTAGAAGGAGTTGGACAAGGGAAGAGTTCCTTGACCCCTTCCTTGTTGTTTATTGTATTTCTCTGGTATGATATTGATTTACTAATGAAAGTAAATGTTTTGACATCATAGCGATCATGGTTTTATAAATATAGAAACAATTGAGAATTGTTTGTGTTGCACTCATGAAAACATTAAGGATAATGTGATGAAGTGCATAAATATATGCTAGGACATATATGAAAATGTTTTATTTATTTGAATGCTATGATACAAGAATTTTCATTTTACATGACGACTAATATATTTATGATGTATGCCATGTATAGAAAGAAATTGGAGTTGTTGAGAAAGACAGTTTCCAATGATGGACAACCTCAAGCAGAGGATGACTATGAGAAGGTTGTCGTTAAAATATTGTTGAATGGACTTTGGGAGCCCACTGGAGAACTATTAATGAGGTAAAAATTAGAAAATAGGTGCTAGCAGTCGAAACATGTATAAAAGTGTTCATGCCTGTGTGGCATAAGGTATGGATGGATTTGGTAAAAATACCCTCTGAAGTATTTTAATTTCTTACCAATATGCAAATAATTTTGAGTGGTTGTTGTATGCCGTTGCTACCCAAGCAGGGTAAGATTCAGGAAAGAAGAATTTGAATAATAGAGAAAAGAAGTCTATGTCAGTCAAGGATGAGTTATAATTCTTGCAATAAAATGCATGAGTAAGGAGTACCATGGGTACAATGACCAACCTAGGGAGATTGGGAATAAAGGTGCTCATAGTTAGCACATTGCATGGAATGCATTGAGGAAATGCATGTTTGCATAAGAGGGAAAACAATGCATTTTCCATTGAGGAAGGAGGACATTCCAATACTCCACTTGAATTGTGTAGTTGTTAAAGAAAAGAAAATTTGGGTGGCCATGAGTGATGGTACCCTGGTTACTAATGAAGGAAGAATGCTTGGGTGCATTCAAGAGAAACTCTTAGTTTCATATGTGTTGATTTGGGATCATGATCAACCTATAGCAAGAAGCAAAGTCCTATTTAAATAATGAACGAGAATGAATAAGCCACATGGTGAATATGTTGGTTGAGCTCCAACACACCATGGCAAAGTGCTTGTCATAAAGTGTGGCAAACTAGAAATCAATGCAAGGGTGCATTAGGTATGAATGTGGCCATGAATATTGACACATTGATTAAAGTCATTTGATATTTGAATTGCATTTGGAAAATTTAGTATGTTCAAAGGATGCATACATAAATAATGATATTTCATTTTTCTTTGTACCCTTGAAAAGATGAAAATGACTTGGACTGTTAGTATGCATAGTTTTGAAAGTATAAAGTGCATGAAAACTAACAATTTGTTTGCCTAAGGAATGTTGAAATTGCAGGAAGAAAAGGGTCTTAGATATGGAAGTGTTGTAAACCCATAAGGAAGACCAATTGCCTACTGAGCCAAACTGCAAGGAATGGTATTTCCTTTTTGAGAAAGTGAATTTGATTGTTAGTATGCACATTTCTGAATTGTTTGTGAGCCACTGCAAGTGTGCGATGAAAATATAATGTGCATGAGAACTAACATTTTGTTTGGCTGAGGAATGTTGAAATTGCAGGAAGAAAGGTTCTTGAATATGGAAGTATTGTAAGCCCATAATGAAGACCAATTTCATGTTGAGCCAAACTTCTATGGGAAGGTGAGACAAAAATATATGTTTAGGGAGGACAGATGAAGGTTGTCAAAGATGGAAAGCATGAAAAATGCTAATATTGAGACATGCAAACCCTTTGTTAATCCATGATCGCCCTAGAATATGTTGTGTTGTGGAAACAAAAGCTGGAGGGACGCCTTGAATGTAAGGATCAATGAAGTCTTTATAACTCTTCTTGTGTGAGAAATCCTTGGCAAGGAAAGATGGATCGCTTGAGGAAATGTGTAGCAGAGAAGGGGATGTCTGATCCTTGGCCTGGAGGGTCAGTGACCACAAGGAAGAGGATACTTTGATCATTCTTATAAACTATTGATTGGGATCATGCACACAATGGGTATGTCAAGGAAAAACAATCATCCAAGATAACAAAACAGCATATGGATGCAGATCCATGAACTGCACATATAAGTATTATGTTGGATTATAAAAAAATTCTCTTGAATTTTGAACAACAGTACGATGTTTTCACATGAAATTGTGATTAATATACTTGTTGTCCAAAATTATTGAAGGAAGTTGACTAATGCCAAGGGTTTGGAAAGGAACTAACCAAGAAATAGGATCAATATTTATGAAGCAGTTGAATTACAAAGGCATGACATGTGTTACTGAGGAAGAACATTGAGGACAATGTTCCTTTGAAGGGGGAGGAGATTGTAATACCCCCATTTTTCCTAGCTTGTAATTAGTCATTACTTATGATTATGATGCTATGGAATGTGAACAATGTAAATGTATTATTGTTTAGATTTCCAAAAATTGAATGTGGGGGTGAAGCCTTGAAGTACTGGCCATGATATCACTAGAGGAAAGAATGAGAAAATTGTAGAGGGTTCATTATGTCAAATGACCCAAATTATCCTTGTTGAAATAATAAACCCCATTCTGATCCCAAAGAAAAATAAGTTAATGTAAGAAGGACCGATGGTTGAACAATCAACTACCCCAATGAATGGAAGCATGGAGGGTCTGGCTAAGGAGATAGAAAACTTTCAGCCCGAAGTACCACAGAACATAGTTTCCTACAAGTCGAGATTGACCCAAGTTCCTTCTGATAGAAGGAACATGCCAGGTCCATAACCTCCTCGGGAAAAAAAAGAGAGAGGGCGTGCAAGAGAAAAAAGGATATACCATTCAGAAAGAGGAAGAGCGTGTGAGGCTCTCCATCTTAGAAGAAGAACTGAAGGATTAAGTTGTTATGGTTACTGGAGAGAACTAGAGGATGAATTTGGTCTCTGAGGAAGAGAATCGTTGAACATAATGCACTAGCGCATGAAATAGAAAGATCAGAGAACTCCTAGAAGAGTTCTGAACTAGAGCATAGAAGACCCGAAACCCAAACTCGAGAAAAAGAGGGTTGCGGAATTGGTGTTGGATGGAAAGAAAATGGTACTGGAAGGAGAGGATGTTGAGGGACACTATAGCTATGAAGGGACTCTCTTGCACAAAGGAAATTCATCTAGGAAGGCATTTGATAAACCCCATGGAGGCCCTAAGCTTAGTGGGGAAGAAGGGAGACTTCTACTGCTGCTAGAGAGGTGGAGGAGAGTAACCTCCCCAATACCGTTCTTGAGTTTGGAAAGAGAACCTAGAAAACCAGACCTGAGAAGAAGGTCATGAGCTTGATGCCGAGAAAGCACATGATAAACCTCACAGAGGTTGTGACAAAGAGAGGATATCTGAGAAATTTGCAGATGTTTTGCTAGTGATATCATGGCTTGGAACAGGGGTGGTCAGAGTGCTAAGAGTGAATGCCTCTGAGCCTATGGTTGAGTGGAGAGGCGAACACCCACAGTCAGTTGGATGGCTGAAACTTGTAATAGATAAGTATTTCATATACCCTCTGCACTTGAATTGAAATGCATGATTTGAATGCTTGTATTTGTAATATACATGTACCTCTTGGATATAAGAGGGTGATGGTATGATATTGTTTCAAAATGTGCTTCGCATGAAATTGATGGTAATAATGCTTATTGTTCTTCTGTAAAATGTTGCATTTGAATGGTTGTAAGATGACAAGTTTTGACCGCTGCACTGGTTGGAAAATCCTCAATGTGTTTTCCCAAGGATCAACTTCACAGTTTTAGAGTTGGGATAGACTCCATGGGACTACTATAGTCTTTCTTATCTCTCAAAAATACATTTACCTGTTATAGAACTTGAGTTATGTGAATGGAAGGCGCTTCCTTCAAACCATTAGTTCAAGAGACCATGGGCTCATGCCCACGATCTTAACCAAATATTGGCTAAGAGTTATGAGTGTAGCCTCTAGAGCTTGACAAAGTTCCATAGGACCAGGACCATGGAACCCTTCGCTACACTCAAAAAGGAGCTAAGTTATTCAGGACTCTGGGACTTCGGAGCTCCATGGTGAATGAACATTGCAACATCCTAAATGCGTTGAAGGTTACCTGTCGAACTGGTAACTTGACGGTTGATCGAAAGTTGGCGGTCATTTACCCGTTATCGTGGGATTAATCCCCTTGTTAAACCTCAATCCACTTCTTAGTCATGAAGTAATGAAATTTATAGATATGAGGATATTCAATATCTCCCTTCATCGTTGGATCTACGTCATGGTCAATCCGACATTTTCCACTTCGAAAGAAAAAGGGTGTTAAATGGTTGGAATCCCTGGATGTCGAACTCGTGAAGTAATGCGAGTCGTCGATCTAAGGATCCTTCGAGATCCTTCTTTACCTTTAGATCGAGTGTTAGTGTAAGAACAGAGTAAGGGAAGGGATGACCATCATCAAGCGATCATTCTGCCTTATGATCCTCCCAGTCGGTTACCCACAGGACTAAAGACTTAGGATTACATGGAGAGCAAAGCCGTGAATCCTCGTCAGTCATTGGATAAAACCACGGAATATTATGGATCGTCCAATAATTATTTGTCTCTTTGGCTAAACCCCACTTTGGGTGATTCAAGATGCAAGGTGTAGACTTTCCCCGAAGGTCGGAGTGACGTCAGTTGACGATGTGGCCAAAGTACATGGTGGAATCTGACCATATGACAAAGCCAATATGTGTCATCTCATGGCTAAGCCACATGTCTTAATGACTCATCGTATATGGTATAAGGTCGGAGAGATGGGTGAAACATGTTAAGGTGGTGTCATTGCCACATATATGCCAGGTGGCAGATGGTAGTAGGGACACTTGTGCAAAATTCCCCATACGCAAGAGGGACCCGTTCTGGGAGTTTGAGACTTCACAACTCCAGGTGTTTGGAGTTCTAAGATGCAAGCTCCAAAAGGGTCGAAGTCTGTAGCCATGTAGTAGGACTTTGGGAGTTCAGGACTTCGGAACTCCGATTTTTTGGAGTGCTAAGACACAAGCTCCAAAAGGGCCTAAGGCCGAAGCCATGCGGTAGAAATCTAGGGTTCAGTACTCCATAGGATTTTCAAATAGAGAAAAATCATCGAAGTGTTGAAGAACCTAATTTTCCCCAGTTGTAGTGTCAAGATTTGATAGGATGGGCCCACGTGTTGTTGGATCATGTTGTCATTGATGCCAATGGTTTGATTGATTGATGTCATTGATTGATGTCAAGTGATTGATTGATGTCAAGTGATTGATTGATTTCAAAGGATTTATTGATTGATGATTGATGTAATATAATATGTATTGTCCTTGATGAGAATGCATAGATGAATATGGATCAATGAGTTGTCATTGATACATGATGAAGATGGATCG
>JZKD02S0954796.1:30208-68301 GCA_000966675.3 Picea glauca | reverse complement strand
GTCTCTTGTAGATCATCCTTTTTGTGGATCAATGGAGAGCTTCTTGTGGGAATATATTTTGGAGTATTGATGGAGGGCTTCTTGTGAGAGCTTCTTGAGCATTTTTGGTGTGGAAAACTTGAGGATATTGAATATATATAGGTGACTGAGGTAACCAAGGATATCTACGCCAAAATTCTGAGGAAAGTGAAGAAACGAAGGCTGAAATGCAAGGAAGGATAAATTCTTTTGATGGTGCTTTCTAAGGTATGTTATTTACAGGTCATCTCACCATTTACGCTATAACTTTTTTTCTATAATGATTCAGATCCTGAAATTGCTATTAAAGTGAGACAACATAGCCAAGTATATGTGGTTAAAAGTTCAGCTTGTGGGTCGTTGTATTTTTGGAGTTACAGTCCGTGGAAAATAGTATTTGTGGCTAGTCCTGAAACTAGTCAAAATCAGGTGTTTCGGGTAAAAACATCATAACTTATTCATAACAGATCAAAATTTAGTGAGACAAAATGTTTTGGTTAGGTTACAGTATTTAGTATTCTCTGTAACAGTTTCAGATCATTTTATCAAATATTTTGTGCGGGGCACGCTCTACAAGTTCTCTCTCTAGAATAAGCCAGAATTCAGCAAGGTATGCCATTTTTGCTATAACTCCTTTTCTGAGAGGTTCCAAGTAGTTCCACTTGGAGGAATTTCACAAAACACACTGAATAACATTGTGTATCAGTTTCATATATTTATTTAGTACAGGTACAAATTTATGATTATTTCAAGTTAGGGTTGTTGACTAGTCCAAAACTAGTCATGGTTGAGACAAGCAGTTGATGAGTTGGCACATACATGAGGTGTATAGTTGATGATGTTGGTACATATTTATGATTTATTGTTGATGAGTAGTTGACACATGATTGTCATATACTTGGTACATGGTTGGATGCACTTGTTTATGGTACAAGTTGATTACAGATTGTTTGGCACAGGTTGGTGCATGGTTGATGCTCTTGTTTATGGTACAGATTGATATATGTTGAGGATTGTTGCCTCATATCAGTTGGTGTTGAGAATGTAATCTGAGTCTTGCATATAGAGCTGGTGCTCTTGTAGAGTTGTACTCTATTCATTTGTTGCTAAAAAACCCTCGGATTGAAGTCCATAATAAAAAGAAAAATTGTACATACATCTTGTGTTCCTTGTGTTCCTTGTGGAGATGATGTGTTGATGATATATTGTTGATATATGTTGCTGATATGTATTCACATCTAACTGATTATTAATGACAGCAATGAGTAATGAGTAAACGTCGAATGCTAACTAATGATTTTTATGTAAGAGGGAAGTTTTGGGAAAAAGATCCCCACACTCATTCACTCCCCCCCCCTCTAAGTGTGGTAGGTGTGTCCAACACGTGCGTCATGGTGATGTGGTGTGTCTAGATAGCTCCACATGTTATCATGGGATTGGACACAAATTAGGTGTGGGACCCCACCTCTCTATTCAATTCCAAGCGATGTATTAAGTGCAAGTAAATATTAACTGTTAGATTCAAATGTGGACAGAACTCCATCATAGATTCGGGAGTAGAGAGAGATGCTCCTGGACTTTGGGTATCTGGGAAGATTTATTGTTGTACAACAGAGCATGGAAAGGTCTAATTTCATAGGAATAGGTTCCAGCATAGGTCGCATGGTAAGGAAAAATGGAAAAACAAGAAGCATCGAGGTTGGGGAAGTGAGTAAGCCCGCAATGAATCAACAAAGACTTTCCCCTATAAACCCATCTTCCACGGCCACATAATTTCCAAAGGATGAAGATCAGGGCCACAACAGTGCCATGTTGGATGGTACGATTAAATCAAAGACACATGGTGAAGGTGGTGGCCATTGGCCAATGACACCCCAAAAACTTCGGAAGGTCGTAACTCTCAAACCAGAACTCAGTTTTGGATGATTTTATAGTCATTGGAAAGCTCTCAGAGAATAGAAGGAAATGGTGCTCTCATATGAGGGATTCAAGAAGTTGTGGAACTGAGGAAAAAAGTAAACCCCATCCCTTAAAAAGGTACTTAGGGGTCGGGTGTGTTACATCCAAGAACACAATTACAAACTTATCCAGGAAATCTCTAAATACCCTACTCATTAGACACATAAATGTAGTTGGTGCATTTGTCAAACCAAAAGGCATCACCACAAATTCATAGTGTCCATACCTTATCCTAAAGGTTGTTTTACTGGTGTCTTCTTCTTTGATTTTCACTTGATGATATCCTGACCTCAAGCCAATCTTGGAGAATATATTTTCTCCTTTCAGTTGATAAAAAAAGATCATTAATCCTTGGCAAAGGGTATTTATTGTTGACTATAACTTTGTTTAGTTGTCTAAATTCAATATATAACCTCAACATTCCATTTTTCTTCTTGACAAAGAGAACTACGACACCCCAAGGAGAGACACTTGGGCATATGTACCATTTATTTAACAATTCTTCTAATTGCATTTGCAACTCTTTTATCTCTGGCGTGCTCATTTTGTAAGAAATATTAGATATTGGGGAAGCTCTAGGAATTAATTCAATTGAGAAATATATGTCCCTCTTTGGTGGAAATCCTGGTAATTCCTTAAATACATCTTTATACTCTTTCAAGACTAGATAATCTTCAAGACTTGGCTCCTTATCCTTCATTGGTTATTCCATGTGGGTTGCATATATCTGGAACCCTTTTCTAAAAAAAAAAAATTATTTGTAATGTTCAAATCTCTCAGATAGATACAAGCCTTGGAATTTCTTGTATTGTCCTTGAATTCCCTTCCTCATAAAGACACGTGAAAACTTTTTTATAACATTCTAAAACAACACGATGATTTTCTAGCCAATCCATACCAATCAAGTAGTCATACGACCCAAGTTGTATTATGTTCAAATTTTCCTTAGTGTTAGTCCCATTCATATTTATAGGGAATTTATTTCAATTAGATTTGGATCTATATAGCTATGGCTAGCTCCAGAATCGATTAAAATAGCTATGGGATCATTAAAAATCTTAACTTCCACTTCAATCATGTGGGATTCACAGTTTTCTTGTCTATTGTCCAAGGCTACATAAATCATTGTCATGCTTTTTCCCATGACCTCTATTGTCTCCTCCTTCTTGACGCTATTCACAATCTTCATCTTATCTCCTCATTGAGGACAATATTTATACATGTGATCTCCTTCACATCCCCAACACTTTATGGACTGTTTACTTAGCATCTTTCCCAAGAAATCCATCATTTTCTAATCACCTTGAGATGGTTTCCCTTGTTGATATGATTGAGATCTATTTCTAATGAAAGGTGGCTTGAATCCATTCTTCATTTGATCCATATTTCCTTTCATCTTGTCATCCCATGTCCTTTGGAAAGTTGTCTTTTCTCTATCCTTATCATACAAATACTTGGCCTTTCTTATGGCTTCTTCTAAATTATTGGGTTCATTAACTTGAATTTGTCCTTGTAAAAGTATAGCAATCCACTCATGAACCTCTAAATTTTGACCTTCTCATATTTGATGAATCTCACATACCTTAGAAGTTCCAAGAACTTTCTCTCATATCCATCCATGGTCATGTTCTCAATAATAAGTTCAAAGAACTCTTGCATCTTCTTGTCATAATATTGCTCTGACAAGTACTACTCCTAAAAATATTTTTTGAACTGCTTACAAGAAATTATTTTCTCATCAAAGTGATTAACATGCTTCAACCAGTCCCACCACATAGATGCATTCCCTTGAAGGTGGTAGGTTTCAATTTTGGCTTCTACATTTTATGAGTAGTTATGCAATTGGAAATATTTCCTCATTCCCAAAAACCATGCTTATGCATATTCACCTTTCTTGTTTTCTCCATCAAATGATGGTGACTTAATTTTCCTCAATTCCCCTTGCAAGATATCTGACCCATGTCTCCTTCTCTGATTCCTGACAAGATATATACTTGGGTTTCTTTCCAACCTTGAACGTGCATATATTTTTCTATTCGACTTCCTTGGGGAATGATGATATTGATGTCTGCTAATACTCCTTGATCATCTAGATCTTTCATGATCATCCCTCCTATCACGTGACCTAGATATCTCCACTTTCTTGGCGCCAGATTATTTCCTCTTTCCTGAATCCTTCTTAACTTTCTTCTGTAGCATATTTAGGCTTTGAATTATCTCTTCTTGATCCTTCATGATCCTCTCATTATAGGCTTTATATCTCTACACTTATTTTTGCAGGCTTCTCATAGTTACAGGTTCCTTCCTATCTCTTCTCCCATTAGACTCAGTCTCAACATTACCCATGCTAGTATGTAGATCTCTAATTTCTTCTCCATGGTTGTAAAACCCTTGAGCATCCTCCATGTCTCTATTTCTCATGTAAGAACTAAATTCTTCTTTTTGGTATCTCTAATTCTTCAAGAATGTGCATGCAATAATTGTTGTTAGAATTAAGCATTTTGCATAATATTTATTAATTATATTACCACTCATTATTCATTTAAAATTATGAATAATATTAATGTGTTATTATAGAATCTAATTCCTTAAATGAATTCCTCTCCGAAACAACTTTCCAACAGTTGTACTCATGCCTCATTTTGAGTTTTGAGCGAAAAGTTACAACAATTACAAGTTGCAATTTCCACTCTTTTGTTGCTACAGAATTCACTATTATCATTTTTGAAGAAAATATAATGCCCAAATCAAAATTATGGGTTGCCATATCTCTTCTACTCCTCAATACCTTTCCAACGACTATTTGTTCACTTCGATCCGAGCTTCACGCTGGAAGTTATGGTGGAAAACAAATGAAGAATTATTCAATAGTGCATTCAACACAGTAGCAATGTTCAACAAACGTCTGATCATTTCTTAATTAGATCTCCACCGTTGATGGATTCATCATGGATCTAAGTCATACCTTATTCTTTACTTAGTCATTTTGAATACTTTTTCACGGGTTCGGGTAGTCCCATATTTCTTTCACTCTTATAACTCCATCCATCCATTAGCCTCACCGATCCTTAGGACTTAGAGAAATCTTAGAAATGTCATTTATTGTATTCACGGACTCACACACTCACGAAATCATGGTCTATACTCATACCTTCCATGAACTTGTCACCAACACTTATATTATTTTCCATTCACGAACTTACTGTTAATTTTAATGACAAAAATCAACAAGCTAATATTATATCGAACACTTAGCAACCTAGAGATAACTGTCTTGCATGAACTTCTAAAATGTCACAAACCCATATTCAAAAATTTCCATTAGAAAAAATACACATTGTTAAGCAAATATGTAGCGGAAATAAACACAATGGACAACATTCAATAACCGATGAAAAACTCGGAAATTTAGGCAAATGCCAGGGAAAACCCCAATGTGGGGAAAACCAACAAGAGAGAGAGAGAGAGAGAGAGAGAGATCTTAATATCATGCTTCAGGAAAGTACATTATAGCAACACACTCGCATATTTCCAGCCAAGAAAAATACCTCACAACAACAAATCTGTCCCACAAAATTTCTGCCTTGAAAATCGTGCCCAAATCTGTACAGTTGTACGGCCTCCTCAAAATTTGTGACTAGAATTCCATGCCCAGCAAAGTGTTGTACGGCCCAGCAACAACAAGAAACCTCCAAAAATTCACCTCGATTTTTGTGCCAAAAGACAACCCTAAAAATTGTGCCCTTTCCTTGTTGTATGAACTGTACGGATTCGTACAATACGACCCAGCAACAGAAACTAAGGACAACACTCACACAAAAAAATTGCCTTGGAATTTGTGCCCACTTTATCTTGGGAAATGTGCCCACCAAACTGCTCGCTTTCCTCTCTCAAGCTTTTTCTGAAAATCTCTCTCAATCTCCTTCACTGTTGTGTCTTGCACACTACCCAATGCATTCTTTTGTAAATCTGAAAATGATCTTTTCCCTCTAAAGTGTCTTTTCACCTTCCCAACCCTACATCCAAAGGCCAAGATCTAATCTTGCCTTTTTCAAGATCAAGGGTCATGATCCATTCCCTCCAAAATGAATCACTTAAAATATTAAAGTAATTTCACTTTATTACATAAGTGCACTTTATGAAATAAAATCACTTTAAAATTAGAAGGTACACTTATTAAAAAATCACTTTAATAAAAGAACCACTTTATAACAACTTTATTAAAACCCATTACAAAGTTAAGTGCCTGGTAGTGTAAACATAAGGTTAGATTTTCATTCAAGACAAAACATGTGGAGTACCTCTCGAGCTAAAAAGATAACACTCCCTCTTAGCAAGGGAAGTACTTGTTGCTATCACTATCATCTGGTTCCCTCACATGGTGCTCTGTAGGAGCTCCCTCTGAACTTGGAGCCATCTTACAGAACTCAAACTAGAAGATCTTCTCCTGGAAAAAACCTGGAACCCTGAGCTCCTAGGAGAATCCACTTCATCCTTATCATTGGTTCAATCAACCTAGATAAGCCTCCTGCCAGTGCTCAGAAGAGACTCGCTCTCTTCTCTCGGAATGCAAGACTGAATCATTGGCACCACTGCAGTCTCAAGAGCCTCCTCACGCTCCTCATCTGACACTAAATCATACACTGAAGGTTTTCCTGTAAACATATACAAACTGTCCACCTGATTACCAATCAGCTGCAGCTCCACCGGGTCCACTCCCTCCCTGTAGATAAAGACATGTTCCCTCTTTAACAAAA
Source organism: Picea glauca (assembly GCA_000966675.3). NCBI lineage: Eukaryota > Viridiplantae > Streptophyta > Pinopsida > Pinales > Pinaceae > Picea > Picea glauca. The sequence goes on along the minus strand of JZKD02S0954796.1, from coordinate 61,567 downwards.
TGCAATATCCTACATCCTCTAAGGATGAGACTGAGAGCAATTTAACCCTCAACCCTGGAACAAAGAAAACTACATCAAGATCCAGGAGTCCCCCATACTTGAGTTGGAATCTAACACTCCCAACTCCCTGTACAACTCTCACCATACCACCTTCATTTACCACGTGTCGATCAAGACTAGTTTTTTTTATATTTAGGAATACTTTCCAGATTCTCGTCATGTGGAAAGAGGCTCCAATATCCACAATCCATCTAATATCACCATCAAATCCTACTTTCGACACTGGAAACTAGGGTAACCAAAGAAAATTCCATGTTGTACTTTGAAGCAAAGTCCTCCATGGCTGTTGTAGCAGCTGTCTCAGGCCCTTTTGGTTCCTTCTTCTTCGTCTTCCTCTCAGGACAATGAGAGGCAAGGTGCCCCAACTGGTTACAACAATAGCATCTGACTTTACTCAAGTCCCTTCTGGAACTTCATTTTTTCTTACTCTTTGCAACAAGAGCAACATTCTCATCAGCTCCATCTGTCTTCTGTTCACTACTCTGAGATCCTTCCTAGATCTCCTCTTGAGTGAAATCATCCCACGGTCTGCTCCAATCTGGTAGATGATCATGTCCCACCACACACTTCACGAAGACTTCCCAATCTTTGGTGAATCCATTTAAGGCTATCCTCACCAACTCATAATCTAATATGACCTCTCCAACAACAGCCAACTCATATTTTACTTGAGCTACCTGGGTAAGATAAGAAGAAACACTCTCCTCCTTACCCATCTAGGTATCATGCAACTTATCCTTCAAGGCCACCTTCTAGTTCTCATTCTTCACCTCAAACAAGTTTTTAAGTGCATCCCACATCTCCTTGGCAGTCGTTTTCTCATCCAAGTGTGGGATAACGTGATCCTTCACCCCATCCAGAATAATCCTCTGATCCTTAGCCTCATTTATCTCATGCAAGTCCAAAGCAACAAGATATGTTGCAAGAGGTACAACAACATAGTTGACATAGTTCCAAATCTTGTTCACCTTGAGAACAACTGACAATTGGACCTTCCACTACAAATAGTTGGAAATTCCATCCAACCGATCCTCAAATCTAATTCTTGTAGCCATATTCCTTGTCAAAACTCAAGGAAAACAATCACAACCTTTCCCTCTTCAACTTTGCCCAAAAATCTCACTGTCCACTGTCACTCTGAGACCAAGCTCTGATACCATGTTAATTTTAATGACAAAAATCAGCAAGCTAAAAAAATTTCAAACACTTAGAAACCTAGAGATAATTGTCTTACATGAACTTCTGCAATGTCACAAACCCATATTCAGAAATTTCCATAAGCATAAATACATGTTTCTAAGAAAATATGCAGTGGAAATAAACACAATGGACAACATTCAATAACCCATGAAAAACTCATAAATTTAGGTAAATATTAGGGAAAACCCCAAATTGGGGAAAACCATTGAGAGAGAGAGAGAGATCTTATTATGATGTTTTAGGAAAGTACATTACAACAACACACTCACAATCTCCAGCCAAGAAAAATACCTCACAACAAAAAATCTGTCCCACAAAATTTTTTCCTTGAAAAAATTGCCCAAATCCGTACATTTGTATGGCTTCCTCAAAATATGTGCCTAGAAATCCCTTCCCAACAGAGTTTTGTACGACATTCACAGTACGGCCCAACAACAATAAGAAACCTCCAAAAATATGCCTCCATTTCTGTGCCAAAAGGAAGCCTTGAAAATCATGCCCTTTCCTTGGTGTACAGATTGTACAGATCAGTACAGTACGACCCAATAACAGAAAATAAGGACAACACTCACACAAAAAAATTGCCTGGGGATTTGTGACCACTTTATCTTGGGAAATGTGCCCACCAAGCTGCTTACTTTCCTCTCTCAAGATTTTTCTGAAAATCTCTCTCAATCTCCTTCACTAATGTGTCTTGCACACTACCCAATGCATTCTTTTATAAATCTGCAAATGACCTTTTCCCTCCAAAGTGTCTTTTCACCTTCCCAACCCTAAATCCAAAGACCAAGATCTAATCTTGCCTTTTTCAAGATCAAGGGTCATGATCCATTCCCTCCAAAATGAATCACTTAAAATATTAAAGTAATTTCACTTTATTACATCAGTGCACTTTATGAAATAAAGTCACTTTAAAATTAGAAGGTACGCTTTATTAAAAGGTTACTTTAATAAAAGAACAACTTTATAACAACTTTATAAAAACCCATTACAAAGTTAAGTGTCTGGTAGTGTAAACATAAGGTTACATTTGCATTCAAGACAAAATATGTGGAGTACCTCTTGAGCTAAAAATCTAACACTCACTGACTCGCAGACTTGTGGATGTACAATTCTATAATCCTCCTTCCCTAAGTCCGTCCAAGAAGTCTTAACACCTAACCATTTTTTTATCTTTGTGGACTCGCAGACTCATATTTCTCAGTTTCCTTTCATACGTCCATCTGAGAAATATCCATACTTAACCATTTTCTATCTTTGCCAATTTCCTCTCATACGTCCATCCAAGAAATCTCCATATGTAACCATTTTTCGTCTTCGCAAACTCGTGAGCTCTCGTACTCGTGGACTCATATTTCTCATTTTCCTTCCTTACATCCGTCTGAGAAATATCTGTATTTAACCATTTTATGTCTTCACGAACTGGCGAACTCATATTCCTTATTTTCCTTCCATGTGTCCGTCTGAGAAATCTCCATACTTAACCATTTTCAATCTTCGCAGACTCGCGGACTCATATTTCTCATTTTCCTTCCATACGTCCATCCGAGAAGTCTCCATACTTAACCATTCTTTTCAAAATCTTACCACGATTTTGTGGGACTGGAAGATGTCTTGCCACATGGCTCCACATCACCTACCAATTGTCATTCCATCGACCATGTATCTACCACCATGGAAGTACTTGTATTTCTTCTTCCACGTCAGTTGGCTCGTGGCCACCGCGTCATGTTGACGTTATCATATGGAAAAATACCGATTTTTTTTATTTCACTTATTTTTTGAACTTTTATGAAGAAATCATTTTCATAATTGTTACACATTATTTTCATCATCCCTAGGACTGTTAATGATGTAAACCTATATGTTGCCTTCAGAGGGGTCAGTGGCTTGAATTCTTGAAGAAAGAAGGGAGAAGAACTTTTACTAAGAGAAGAAGTTGTATTTTCCTTTTTAAAAACCCTATTAAGGAAGATTTCCGCAGGTTGCACTATACACAGGGTGTGGAAATCCCTGATTTTCACACCTTGCTCTATAGCTAGGGTGCGGAAATTCCTGTGCGTGGGAAAAACAAGCGTCTTCTCAATGTTTCTAGAAGGAGAAGCTTCTATGATGAGGTGGCCTCTGAATGGTTTGGATCTTACTCTCTTTCATGATTTAGTGGGATCATCCTAACCTCCTTACCTTATCCTCTTCAGCTTATAAAAGGAGAGGAGCTCTCATGGAGAAGGTTAGATTGGCTTGTTATTGAGTTTTGTAGCTTGGAGTTTTTGGAGCTTGTATGTTGGCTTTGAGCTTTGCTTTGTCAAGATAGATTGTGAGTAGTTATCAGATCTACAGTCTCAGAATCCGTGGATTAGAAGTGTGGGAAGAAAGGAACTGTTGGAAGGAACCTGACGACATCAAGGCATCTCGTTGTATCTTTCTTCCACATTATTTAATACATATATACTTTTCTTTCCTATATGAATGTTATTTGCTCATATTGTATGATTCCTTCATCACGTACATAGTTTCGTATCAAAGAGACTATGTTACTCTTGTCTTTGATGGCTTGTGTTCCTTTGTGGAGATTTCTCCATAAGCCTCATGATGGAGCTTGGATTGCATTTGCAAGTCGGATATTTGATATTTAAAAGGTATTTTCTAGATCCATTTCTCATTTGATAATTGAAATCTAAGGAAAGAGTAGTGTACTATCTTGTTTTGTTCTAGTTTCGTAGTGAAGCTAGGGGGATTGATTTGTGTCCGCACTTAACAATTAGCCCGCTAACAAAAGTGGCGACTCCACTGGGAAACAGACTATTCTCCTAGTTTTCCTTGCTTTGATTGCTTGGGTTCTATTTTTTGAGTCTATGGGTGATCCATCCAGACTCTTTGGATCTGAAAGTTCATTTAGACTCTTTATCCTTTTCCCCGTTTTATTTTGTTTACAGGAATTTCTGCACTGTATTCTATATGCAGCCTACGAAAACCTTAGATCGTCGCACCCTGACTGTTTAGACCAGTGTGGACTTTCTGCATCCTACCCCATAGCTAGCCTGCAGAAACCTTTAATCACCACACTGTATCCTACTGTTGGGTTGCGACGTTTCCTGTAAATTTTTTTGGATTGGGTCTTTTTGTCTTCTGATGCCCAGTTTTGTTTTGATCACATGAGATGAACTTTTGGAGCCTGTATTTGACTTTTTATAGTCTGCTTGACATTTGTTTAGCTTCTTTTAGCCATCTTGGCTTTGTTTTCTTTTGAAATATTTGGTCTCTTTCTTTGAGTGTCTTTCAGTTACAAAGCATTGCTTTTCTTTAGAATTGTTTAGTGAAAGATTTTTTTTTCTTTTATTGAATAGTTCATGTTAAAAGAGAAAATTTGTTTGGGTTGCTTTGTTTTATAGAGATTTGCTATTGCTTTTAGCTATATTTGAAACAAAAAATAATTAATTTCTTGTTTTACATTAGATTGCGGGCATCCTTGCATTTGAAGTAGCGAAATTGCATGATTTTTGGTGTAGAGTCTATTTTTCTCATTTCTTGAGAATATTGATATTGATGAGTTTAATAAATTTTGGGACATTGTGCATCTGGGAATGATAAATGTTTTCTCTTTCTCGTAGCATAACTTTCATTGAAATGAAAAGATTGCATATTCATCTCTTTGCATAAATTTCGAGTTGGTCAAAACACCACATTGTCCACGCCATCTTCCTCTTGAGTAACAACAACCTTAAAAATAAAAATCTTATAAAAATTGATTAGACCTTTTTATACTTTTTGGTAGCAAACCTACATTAGATTAGTTGTAGGGATTTGGAATAGGTGTGAAAGATAACTTTCCAAAGCTGCAAACAAACATAGAATCTTGTGACAGGGAGTGTTCAAATCCACTTGCAACATTTTTTTCTGGGAAGCCCATCTCACACAAGGGTCAAACCTGAGGTCGCATTAAGGCTGGAAAAGTTACTCACCCTCCTTTGTTAAGCTTGGTGTAGATATTGTGTATATTACGAGGGTCACTTGAAGGTATACCCACGATTATGAGTGGAATCCTTTCAAGTTGATTTCGGGATAGATACCCTACCCTTGCACGTGGATCAGACTGTCGATTGTTTCCCCAGACATCACTATTGTTCTTGGTAACCTTAGTAGCCTATCTCTTTAGAGTCTTACATGAGGTGACTGTGGAGGGGCAAGTCTTCAAGGTACCTGGAATCAACATTGGCCAGACTCACTCTGGCTCCTTGGAGGGTATACCCGTGATTATGTGTGGGAGCTTGCACCAAGGTGTAAGTCCCTTAAGCAGATCATCAATGTAACTTTTCCACCCACTCTATCTCAACCCCTTCTTACATTGTTCTCACAACGTTGGATTTCATCACCAACTAGTGTGCTCATTGTGAGAAGGTTTTGTTTGCTTGCTTGCTTACTAGATTTTTAGCATGTGTTGTTTGTTTTCCCTAGTGGACTCTAGGTTGGTTATTTATTTGATTGTGTTAGTTCCTGAAATGACCAATGAAGGAACCCCTTCTCCATGGGAACCTTTTGTTATTCCTTCTTACAAAAACATTGGTCCTCCTCACATTGCTGCTTTGAGCCTTCTAGGCCTCTTGATTGGATTGTTGGTGTGGTTGTTTTCCACTCGGGTAATCCCGAATGTAGCTAGTGCTTTGTTTGTAAGAACTTTCCCCCAAGAACATCAACCTCATGTTGATCCTTCGCCTTCTTCACCAGTAAGTTCTTCCTCGCCTTCTTCACTTGCAAGGTCTTCTTCCGTTTCATCTTCTTCTCCAGGTGAAATCTCTGAAGCTAGTAACCTGGTGAATATGAAGAAGAAGAAAAGGAAGAATAAGAAGAAGAAAAATAAGCAATGGTCCAAACTTCCAACCACTTTCGGCCATGTTGGAAAGAAACCAGTTATTGTTAATCATGATGGGAGTGTTGGTGATGCCAAGATCACCCAGACACCGCGCAATCCCAAGTACCCTTGAAGGATTTGTAAGGGTATCCATCTTCTTAAGGATTTCCCTGGTCTATCCAAGGTCATAAAAATATGGTCTACAACTCCTTGCCAACCAATGTCATCAGACTCTGAACAACATGATTATGACCTCCCATCAACTAGTCAAGATATTGTTGGGAAGAAGAAAAGTAGAGTCAAGTTCTCGTGTATGTTATGCAAAGGGAGTCATCTAACTCACCTTTTCCCTCGTATGGATGAAGCCTCGAAATTACTGGAAGACATGACTATTTCAAAACATCAACTTCCAGCTGCTTATCGCAAGCTCACTCTCAACCCACATGTAGTTGATGGAATGATCAATCCGGTCCCTTCATCGGTCAATCCGGTTGATCATGTAGTCAACCTGGTCACGTCCTTGGTTGAACCAATTGACAAAATGGTTGATTCGATCCCATCCTCGGTCAATCCCACTCTCCTGCCAGAGAGTGAAACCTAAGTGGTCGATCCATTTCCACCCGTCGACCCCATTATCCCCTTGGAGAATGAAACCCAAGTAGTTGATATGATCTTGTCATCGGTCGATCCTACTCTCCCGCTCGAGAGTAAAACTGATGTTTCCCATGTTTTTCTCATTGATACAAAATCTACCGTGCCAGGGGGAATTCCTCCTTCTCCTGTGGAACCTCCTTCAAGTAATGAGTCCATCCTTTTTAATTGGGGTGTGCTAACTGGACCTCGTCTTCCCTCTCACATTTCTTTCCAGATTACAGTATAGGTTTGTGGTCGAGAGGTTCCTCAGACATTGATAGATGAAGGTGCGTCCATTAGTATTTTGTCCTCTATTGCTTGGCAAGCTTTGGGTTGTCCTCAACTTGCCTGGTTACGCAGAATCTGTTAGCTTTTAATAGAAGAACCAGTCAACCTTTAGGGACCCTTCCTCAGTTTACCGTAACTTTGGGAGGGAAAACTGTTTGTATTGATGTCATGGTAGTCCAAGACCCCTTAGATTTTGATTTAATTTTTGGGCGAGATTATGTCTATGCCATGAAAGCTATTGTGTCCACTCTTTTTCATGTGATATATTTTCCTCACGATGGAATAATTGTGACTATTGATCAAATTTCATTCATCGGCCCTAAATTGACCATCAACTCAATAACCTCTTGTTGGCATCCCCACACGATTTCGTTATGTGAACAGGAAATTACATTCTCTATAGCTGCCTACACCTCATTCTTATAAACATTATAATTTTTAGACGATTACTGGATTAGTATAGTTATTCATTAATGCTTTAAAGATTGCGTTTTTGTTTTGTTTCATGTTTTGATTCATGACTGAAAGCATGAATCAAACATGAAAACTTAGCTTCATATTATGTTTTCTATGCAAAGAATTATTTTTAAAGGGTCATTATGCTTATATCCATTTTATATCTAACACTTGAATGACTTACCTTTTGAATGTTTTGAATATTGATATGATTTCTATGTATTTAGTTGGTTTGCATTTGAATTATGGACATTGTTCATGTTTGTATATTTAAAACCTTTGCAAATCAACTATAGTCGTGCTAGTTATGAGAATTAATGCACAAGTATTATACCATGTACTTAACCCTTTTGCTGGCAGAGTAAATTGATAAGATTTTTATTATGAGTTGAGGGTTTTTGTCATGCCCTGTATGCGAGGTTTTCATTACTAGGAATGCTCAAACCTAAATAACCAGGACCTCGATGTTCATACTATGATTGCGCGGGGGTTTTTACTTGGTGTATTCCCATTTATTCGCTCAGATATGTTCCTATTATTCCTGCCATCTAAACCCAGAGCTATCTTGAGTCGCCCTTGTTACAGTCTAGTAATATTTTTAATGGCTCCTATTGTTCATTGGATCCAAATGGCCATCAGGCATTGTTATCTCACGGTGATGTGAATCCAACCAAATAAACCGTAATTGCATGCCAGAGACATGTTTTTGCAGGAGTGATCTTGAGCAAACCGTTATGAATTAGTCCAAACCCTTTAAGACCCATTTTGGAAATGGGGCCATTTACCTTCATCATAGGCAAATTCTTCATAAATGAATCCATTTCAGAGGTATGTTTCGTTTTCTGGACTACATTTTCTTAGAAAATTTGTTTTGCCTGAGTTTTCTTTTTCCCCTTTCCTCTCTGTGGGTGTGAAGATATGCAACAAAAGGCTGATTTCTATCACAGACATGAGCTAAACCCTGCTATCAAAGACCTATGATTTGATCCACAAGAGGACCATGCTACCACAGATCAAAATTGTGTTGTTGGTTGAAACCCATTGGGAAAAAAAGCCACGGTCTGTTTTCATGCCTAGAAAGTCATTGGAGGGGGTTTTTAGATGTGATAAAGGACAGGTTTCTCATGCCCCTACTTTTGAGCCAATTCCCAATATTGTTCACAAACCAATTGTCAAGAAAAACCACAGGAATAAGGAACAGAGTAATTCAAATTTAAATTTGTCAAACAAGAGGATCAAACAGGTTGGATAATACGATCATTAAAAAATCAACCAATTTCACTATTATAAATTCGGATTTATTAGGTGTCTCTTTGGAAAATTGTTGGAATAGTAAATGGTTGTTTTTTTTTTATTATGTTTTAAAAGATAAAAGATTTCATTTTAATTTTTTGTTATTTTTTTAACTATTTTAGACTAGCTACAGAAACTTGTAGCTTATCTTTTTCTAAAAATTAGTTTGAATTCAAGTCATTTTTAAATAAAAATTAGTAATTAGTTGTTAATAATTTATCTGACTTATTCCTGTTTCATTTTTAGAATATGGTAGATCTTCATGATGATCATCTAAGGGGAAACATGTCTGACTTTGCATTTAGATGATTAGTATTTCTTTTATGTTTATTTTGTAAAAAACTTTTATTAATTTTTGAAAAGAAAACAAGTCAATTATGAGTGGTTGTAGGCCCTCTATGTTTGTAATATTCTAATATCATGGGATCTGATCCTATCCTAAGAGATAGGAAGATGATATTTCAAAAAAAAACTCTTTAAATACTCTGCATTTTGTAAAAGAAGGTCATCTTGGCTGGAACCAAAGATGGATGAATGACTTTTAAAACTTAATGAAACAATGTACAAAATTTTGGCTTTAGTCCTTTGTGAATGGTGTTTCATTAATGTTTTGTTTTATTTAATCTTGATATATTAATATGTCGTGTAGCTTTAGACTCATTGATATGTTATGTTTCAGGATATTCATGTTATAAATATCGTTCATGATTTATTGTTCCAGGTATTGACACTGTGATCATCTTTTCAATTTGAATATCATGATTTATCTTTGATGTTTAGTTGAACCATGAGATGAATGTATTGCACATAGATTTCTCTAAACGTAATCATTTGCAATCATAAGATCACAGAATCAATGTGTGTTCCTTTTTTCATTCATAAATCCTGGCTACCAATACATTCTGTGAATTTATTCAGAAAAGTTTTAGTATAAGTCTATCGCAGATTTATCTCGTAGGCATGACAACTGGATGTTCTTGATTCATACGGAGGCATGGACACATTTAACGAACTAATATTAGGTTAGCTACTTTGTTTCTAATTTCTGTCTTTTTATGTATTAGTAAAACCAGAAAGTTTAGATCAGCTTTGACTATCTGTACATCTGTGTTTCATAACTTAGTTAATGCAAGTTTTGTTAGATTTTTAATTAGAAAATAGAAAATATTCAAATGTGCTTTCTTTATCTTCTTCTCAAAAACAATTATTTTTACATTGATTTCGTAAGTTTCTAGTAAAACTTGCAACTTGTAAATTCTGTTCATAAGCGATATTTTTGTGTTTTCTTTCTCTGCTTAAAGACATTTATGATAGTTATATTAGAGTGTGTATACAATATTTTAGTTTTAACATTAGTTAGTTATTCCTTTTCTTTACTCTAGGATCTTAGATTGGCTAACAGAGCTATTAAACCCGTCATAATAGGTTACACCAAATGACTTGGGTTACTTGGACAACCACGGACCGGACTTGTTCTTCCAATTGACGGCTTGTCAATTTCGCCCGTCAACAAATGGCACTAGAAGGAGGGGTTGAGGTCGTTTTAATGATTAAATGTTTCATCCCTCAGCCTTTCATAATTCCAGATTTATAAATCCTTCTTCTTTGTCATCTTATAATGAAATACAAGGCAGGTTAGATGACAAGCTAACTATTTGGAGTCGATTTCTTCAAATTCTTAATGGCTCTTGCCCAAATCACTGTGTTGGAACATTCTTTTAATGTCTCATTACCAGTTATTTCCAACAAGAGAGTTGATCTCTTTTCAGAACTCACCTTTGATGGTGAAGGGAACACATCTGCAGTAGACCATATTTCTAAATTTTTGTATAAATGTTTAAGACATAATATCATTGATCCTAATGTTACATGCATATTTTTTTCTCTCACTTTCCGAGGTCGAGATGAATATTGGTTTGAATCTTTTCTAGCTAATTCAATTCATTCTTTGTCTGAGTTTGCAATTGAGTTTTTATCAGATTTTAGCAACTATGATTATGATGAATTAAGTGAAGAATTAAGTTGCTTAAGGAAAGAAAATGGTGAATCATTCAATGATTTTGCAATTAGGTTCATTCATGTTTGTACTAGATTCCCTTTGAAAGAAATGTCGCTTATTAATGAGTGGTTTGAATATCTCGTTTGTCTCTCAGACAAGTAAGATCAATCAATGGTTAACCAATTTGAATTGAGCACTAACACTCAATCTCAAGATGGTTCAAATTTTGATGTTGATCTTGAATATTTTGAAGCATCACAATTTTTGTCAATTTCTTTCATTTTGGCAAATCATGAGCAACATCATCCTTTACAAAATTCAATTGTCACATCTAATCATTCTTTGCAAAAAATGTCTCCTCCCGTCAAAGAAGGAACCTTGGCTTTAAAAGATGACAATTGTCACACTCTCATAGATTTTATAATTGTTTCCAAAATAAAAGAGGTCAAATGTGAAGTTGATAAACATGTGGATGATAAATATTCCCCTAATTTAGTTGAACAAATCCATGATCAATCAGTAGGAGAAAAAATCATCAAGCAATCTTCTATCTCTAGTGATTTGCTCTCAAATTTTCCCTTACACAATGAACCAAATTGTCTCTTAAAAATTGTCTCGTACTCTTTAAAAGAGAATACAAAAGAGGTTGATCAGTTTATACAAGGAGAGGGGACAAAACCAAATTTCAAAACGCATATACCTATCATTCCAAGAGATGCATTTCGTCTTCTCAAATATTCTACATATTATTCCTTGTACCCTGATATTTTTTATCATCATGTTATGCAATCATGTGTTCCAAATCACTTTGGAATGAATTATGCATTATATAATCAGGTACAAATTAATAGAGATTACCGAATAGAAGATAAAGAGGGAAATAATTATGCCCATGAACATATTAATTTTTATTATCGTCAATTATTTGTGGGTAAATCAAGAAATGATTTGAATGAGTCCCAAAATGCATCTTCCATTGATTCATCTCAATTTGTGTTTCGAGAAGGATCTAAATTTTTCCATGATCAACTATTTGAGGTTGAAAAGTATAATCGGCCAAATATTACTACCAATGATGATTATTCAAAAATGTTGGTCATTCCATTTAGTTCACCTCAAATAGTTAACCTTGAAATATCTAATCTCAATGGAAAGTTTCAAGAGAATGAGACACTTCTTTTCTGATCGAGAATCATGATAAGTTCTCGCCATCTTGATCCGACCTTTCTACAAGATTATTTCCTTGATAGTCTAATACTTTATTCTCATCAAGATTAAAGATTCTTTCTTTATTTTTCCGATGTGAATTCTTTCAAACAATCCCATGTTAGTAATTGCATGCATTATGATAGGATTGCAGATTGGTTGGATTATTCATATCTCGAAAAGTTTCGAGGGAATGGTAAGATTATCTTCACTTTATTTACAGATCAAGGTGGTAACTTTTACACACTCATTTTATATCCTTTAGATGGAGAAAATATGGAACGAAAGGAATATTGTCAGGAGGATGGGGCACTTCAGTCTAGACCGAGGGTTATCTCAGGCCCCCATAACTCTCACAAACTTCACAATCTCATTTTTTCGTATTTTTGTAACCCATATAATGACAAAATTGCAGAATGGCTAGAGGATTCATTCAAAAAGAATGTTCAAGGGAATGGTAAGATCATGCTTGCCTTGTTTTTAAATGATGATGATAAAGGTAAGTATGATATATCTTTGTCATTTTTTGATATACTACCATTCTTGTTAGTAATATTTGATTTTTTTTCCAATGCAGGATTGGAGTTACTCTAATGGCTACATTGGAAGCATGACTTCACGTAGTATATTCATTTGTTTAGTAGTTAGGGTAGGTTTAGGAGTAGGTTTTATTTTAGCTTTATTTCTCATTGTTTCTCTTTGTAATAATGCAGTCATGAACACAAGTGAGTGCACCAAGAGAACCATAATATGATTGTTGTCAGGGAAGTCCACTTTGACCCTTTTTTCAGCTTTTCGTTGAACATTTCTTTTCAAAAACATAGTATCATCATGAAAAATTTTAAATGAAAAGTAAAGAGATAAGTAAATATGAGATGTAAATTCAACCCTGACGCAAGGTGCCACGAGTAGGACTGCACTCATATTAATGAGGATTTTTTCTATTTTCTTTTAGTCTCTCAAGAGATATTTCGCATGATGATTTCAGATCCACCCTCTTGTAAATATTTTTAATTTTGTTTTTTTGTTTTTCATTTTGGTTCTTTTCATTTTGCTTGTTTTTGGTTTGTTTATGAAAAATTATGTATGTGTCACCATTTCATTTGTGGAAGGAAAATCAGGACTTTTATCCAAGAGAAACAACTGACTACTTTTCAAAGCATCGTGCTATAAATTGCTAAACTCATATCAGCAGAAGAAAGTTCCTGCTCAAAACCGTGTTGTTGGTTTCTTTTCAAAATCTCGAAAGGATAATGATTATCATTAATAAACTCTTAACATTGTCCCTGTTTTTAAGAAAACAACTCTATTATACCTTCCTGTCCTTGATATGGTTTTGTAACAGGAATCTAAGTGTTCAAATCATGGTTAATATCATTTAAAAAAACAGATGAATTATATGAGATCAATTTCTCTTTTCAAAATCTAAAATTTTCAGTATCACCCCACTCTCTTGAATATCATAAAAGTTTCTGCAAATTTGTAAATTAATTCTAGAGAGTTGAAAGCACTGAAAGGTGTGGGAAGTGTTTGTAAACCTGCCGAGACACTGAACAGGTCTGCTGGCAGCAGGTAAATGAATCCATGATACCAAGGCAACTTCGTTGGGGTACTGAACAGGCCATCTAGCAGTGAAGCAATGCCGAGTTCAAGAAAATTATTAGGTATGTCCCTTAAAATTGATCCATGAATAAAGATGTTCTTCATCATGAATGGACAACTTTTGGACAGGATAGAGGTGTTAGAGTGGGTTAAATGACATCCCTGTTGAGGCTATGGATGCTTGCTGACAGCAGTGGCTATTTCAACAATATTGGAGTCAGTTGCATAAACATCGTTCCTCTTGAAATCTAGATCTGATACCAGATTACACTTTTGACGGAAACACATATGATGTTGGACTATGTTATCCCCTGAGTTTTTCACGCTTGATGTGTTGTTAGTTGCTTCTCAAATATTCATTTTTTTTATTCATCCTAACATGAAATTTTGGTGATGCAGAGATAACTGCTTCACCCAGTAAGTCACCATTGTTGGCATCCCCACACGATTTTGTTATGTGAACAGGAAATTACATTCTCTATAGTTGCTTACACCTCATTCTTGTAAACATTATCACTTTTAGACAATTACTGGATTAGTATAGTTATTCATTAATGCTTTAAAGATTGTGTTTTTGTTTTGTTTCATGTTTTGATTCATGACTGAAAGCATGAATCAAACATGAAAACTTAGTTTCATATTATGTTTTCTATACAAAGCATTCTTTTTAAAGGATCATTATTCTTATATCCATTTTATAGCTAACACTTGAATGAATTACCTTTTGAATGTTTTGAATATTGATATGATTTCTATGTATTTAGTTGGCTTCCATTTGAATTATGGAAATTGTTCATGTTTGTATATTTAAAACCTTTGCAAATCAACTATAGTCATGCTAGTTATGAGAATTAATGCACAAGTATTATACCATGTACTTAACCCTTTTGCTGGCAGAGTAAATTGATAAGCTTTTTATTATGAGTTGAGGGTTTTTGTCATTCCCTGTACGCGAGATTTTCATTACCAGGAATGCTCAAACCTAAATAACCATGACCTCGATGTTCATACTATGATTGCGCGGGGGTTTTTACTTGGTGTATTCCCATTTATTCGCTCAGATATGTTCCTATTATTCCTGCCATCTAAACCCAGAGGTATCTTGAGTCACCCTTGTTACAGTCTAGTAATATTTTTAATGGCTCCTATTGTTCATTGGAGCCAAATGGCCGTCAGGCATTGCTATCTCACGATGATGTGAATCCAACCAAATAAACCGTAATTGCATGCCAGAGACATGTTTTTGCGGGAGTGATCTTGAGCAAACCGTTATGAATTAGTCCAAACCCTTTAAGACCCATTTTGGAAATGGGGCCATTTACCTTCATCGTGGGTAGATTCTTTAGAAACAAATCCATTTCGGAGGTATGTTTCATTTTTTGGACTGCATTTTCTTAGAAAATTTGTTTTGCCCGAGTTTTCTTTTTCCCCTTTCCTCTTTGTGGGTGTGAAGATATGTAGCAAAAGGCGGATTTCTATCATAGGCATGAGCTAAACCCTACTATCAAAGACCTATGTGTTGATCCACAAGAGGACCATGCTACCATAGATCAAACTTTTGTTGTTGGTCAAAACCCATTGGGCAAAAAAGCCACGGTCTATTTTCATGCCTAGAAAGTCATTGGAGGAGGTTTTTAGATGTGATAAAGGACAGGTTTCTCATGCCCCTACTGTTGAGCCAATTCTCGATATTGTTCACAAACCATTTGTCAAGAAAAACCACAGGCATAAGGAACAGAGCAATTCAGATTTAAATTTGGTAAACAAGAGGATTAAGCAGACTGGATAATACGATCATTAAAAATCACTATTATCAATTTTGATTTATCAGGTGTCTCTTTGGGAAATTGTTGGAATAGTAATTGGTTGTTTTGTTTTGATTATGTTTTAAAAAATAAAAGATTTCATTTTAATTTTTTGTTATTTTTTTTACTATTTTAGACTAGCTACAGAAACCCATAGCTTATCTTTTTCTAAAAATTAGTTTGAATTCAAGTCATTTTTAAATAAAAATTAGTAATTAGTTGTTAATAATTTATCTGACTTATTCCTGTTTCATTTTCAGGATATGGTAGATCTTCGTGATGATCATCTAAGGGGAAACATGTCTGACTTTGCATTTAGATGATTAGTATTTCTTTTATGTTTATTTTGTAAAAAACGTTTATTAATTTTTGAAAAGAAAACAATTCAGTTATGAGTGGTTGTAGGCCCTCTATGTTAGTAATATTCTGATCTCATGGGATCTGATCCTATCCTAAGATATAGGAAGATGAGATTTTAAAAAAAAACTCTTTAATTACTCTGCATTTTGTAAAATAAGGACATCTTGGCCTGGAACCAAAGATGGACGAATGACTTTTAAAACTTAATGAAACAATGTACATCATTTTGGCTTTAGTCCTTTGTGAATGGTGTTTCATTAATGTTTTGTTTTATTTAATCTTGATACATTAATATGTCGTGTAGCTTCAGACTCATTGATATGTTATGTTTCAGGATATTCGTGTTATAAATATCATTCATGATTTGTTGTTCCAGATATTGACACTGCGGTCATCTTTTCAATTTGAATATGATGATTTCTCTTTGATGTTTAGTTGAATCATGAGATGAATGTATTACACATAGATTTCTCTGAACGTAATCATTTGCGATCATAAGATCACATAATCAATATGTGTTCCCTTTTTCGTTCATAAATCCTGGTTGCCAATACATTCTGTGAATTTATTCAGAAACATTTCAGTATAAGTCTATCGCATATTTATCTCGTAGGCGTGGCAGTTGGATGTTCTTGATTCATACAGAGGCATGGACACATTTAACGAGCTAATATCAGGTTAGCTGCTTTGTTTCTAATTTTTTTCTTTTTATGTATTAGTAAAACTAGAAAGTTTAGATCAGCTTTGACTATCTGTACATCTATGTTTCATAACTTAGTTAATGCAAGTTTCGTTAGATTTTTAATTAGAAAATAGAAAATATTCAAAAGTGTTTTCTTTATCTGCTTCTTGAAAACAATTATTTTTACATTGATTTCGTAAGTTTCTAGTAAAACTTGCAACTTTTAAATTATGTTCATAAGCGATATTTTTGTGTTTTCTTTCCCTACTTAAATACATTTATGACAGTTATATTAGAGTGTGTATACAATATTTTAGTTTTAACATTAGTTAGTTATTCCTTTTATTTACTCTAGGATCTTAGATTGGCTAACGGAGCTATTAAACCCATCAGAACAGGTTACACCAAACAACTTGGGTTACTTGGATAACCCTGGACCGAGCATGTTCTTCCAGTTGACGGCTTGTCAATTTTGCCCGTCAACACCTCCCTAAATGGTTCTTATATGCAGACGATATCACCCCTGCCATAGGTCAATTATGTGGCATTGTCTCCCTTGCCTTCAGTTGTCAATGCAGATGAACCTCTCATTGTAAGCTCACTCTCTTATGACTTGGATCTGGTAGTTGACATGGTGATCTCTTTGGTAGGGCTATTGGAGCCTAATCTCCTTACCCATATCGCGACCCTCGACATGTGTTCCTTCCAGAGTGTATTTCTTCCATCGAGTGAAGATCTCTTTGAAGCCATGACCGAGTTTTGTCCCTTGGCATGGTGTCCTTCCAGAGCATTGTCCTCTTGGAAGCCATGATCAAGAAGACTTTGAGCATTTTTTCTGATTTCAAGCTCATTAAAAAATGAAACCAGCCTTGAGCATGGTTTTTTCATTTCAAGCTCATTAAAAAATGAAACCAGCCTTGAGCATGGTTTTTTTATTTCAATCTCATTAAAAAATGAAACCAGCTTTAAGCATGGTTTTCTTCTTTCAAGCTTGTTAAAAAATGAAACCAGTTTAGAGGACAGTTTTCGCATCGCTGTAGAAACCTTGTTAAAAAATGAAATAGAGCTTATGAGCATAGTTCCTGCTTCTGTGTCAAGCTCGTTAAAAAATGAAAAAGTGGTCTGGGGATTATACCTAGAGTCGTCAGCATAGTTCTTCTCCTGTATCAAGCTCATTAAAAAATGAAACAACTTCCCCCTCTCTATTGTTGAGTCAAGTCCTTTGTCTAGTATTTGAAGCTTCATTTCATTCGCCTTTGCAGTTGGATGAAATGAAGCTTGGGGGGCATATACTTCCAGCCTCTGGACTTCATGCCAAAGTTGAGCTGCTAGCTTCTTAAGCTGGGGGCTAAGTAACAACCATGTGAATTTGTGAACCATGCATTGGGAAGCCGCAAGCATAGTTTTTACTTTGGTTCAAGCTTGTGTAAAAATGAAACCAGGTCCAAGCATAGTTTTGACTAGTTTTAAGCTTGTGTAAAAATAAAATCTACCCCAAGAATAGTTTTTTTTTGTATTAAATCTTGCGTAAAAATGAAAACAATCCTGAGCTTAGTCTTTGTTCTTTCTCATGCTCGTAAATACATGAGAATAAGTTACCAAGCTTAGTCATTGTTCTTTCTCGAGCTTGTAAATACATGAGAATGTAACTGAGTATACTTGTGTCACCTTTTCGTACTCGTCATGGTAACACGAAAAGCGAAACTCATGGAGTATCCTTTAAGCTCTTTTCACGATCCATAAAAATGAAAAGATTTCTGAGCGACCTTATTCTTTTCATGCTCGTAAAAGTATTTGAAGAAAACGTTCAATGGGCGGTAGGTTATCACTTTTTCAGTCTCATCGAACTAATTTACAAAAAAGGAACTAAGATATTTCTCTTTAAGTGTTTTTCAGACTCTCTAAACGTGAAAAACCCCTGAGTTTTCTCTTGTTGGACTCGTAAAACAAACATCAAAAGGCCCATATGGGACTGAACCACTCCTTCCTAGGGCTCGTTAAGCATACTCCGAAGGACTCATCCGAAGGATGCTTACATTACAAGTATATTTTATCCTCCTCAAGCTTGTGTAAAAATAAAGAGGTACTCGCCGGAAATGGTGGGGGGGGGGAATTCGAAAAGAAATGTATCTAAACATGTATTCTATGGAAGAGTCTCTTTTGAACATGACACCCTTTCACTCACTTTGTGTCTAGGTTGGAAAATTCACTTGTCTCTTGATCATACTCCTTTATAAGATTACATTTTGGTCTATGATCCTTGTTGTTGAGTTAGTGTTGCCAAGACATTTGTTGTGTCGTCAATATGTTCAAATAGAAGTTCAACCCGTAAAACCTTCTATTACATCAGCCATTTATACAGTCTTTAAGACTTCTATTGCATCAGCCATTTCTGCAGTTCTTAAGCCTTCTATTGCGTCGGCCATCCCCGAGTCAGTCCTAAATCACTTGTTACTCTGATCTACTTCAAATCTTATTACTCGTTTCGTGTCATTGATGGGGGATACATTAAGGACCTCCTGTGACGAATCTTTTCCTATTGACTTCCACTCATTATCCAGGAATTAGACTTAGAAATTAATTGGTACCTTGGAACTTGCATGCCTCAATGTCAAGTTTCCTCACTTTCGACAATGGGTTTTCATTATTGACCCCTGATCGGGAGATTCCGCCGAGTGTTCGACTTCAGCTCATTAATTCACATTCGTTGGATTATATTAGAGTGCCTTGGGAGTCATTGACATTAATGGTGATTTCCATCGCACTTGTTAATGGTATTCATTAATGACCGGTAATCAAGTGGTTTCTACCATGTTCGACTTCATCACATGCATTCGCATGGTTAGATTCATACTATAGAGCGGTGGAGATGAAGACCCTGGATGTTTTTTGATAGATACAGGTTGTGTTGGAGTATATTCATATTGTATTGTTGCATAGATCCACATTGTATGTCTCGTGGCTATGTTCAAATTTGAGTCTTTAACACATAGATCCACAGTGTATGTTTGGTGGTTGTGTTCGGATTTGAGTCATAATGGCATGGATCCACAGTGTATGTTTGGTGGCCATGACCTGTATTATTTGGCATGGATCTTCGCATGTCAGTATTTATGTTTTGAGTCATTTGTATTCTAAGTATGGGAATGCCTACCTCAGTGATGATATATTATTGTATTGTATTTCCTTGTTTGTTGGCAGGTTTCCGACCGACTGTTCCTTATTCCCTACACACACTCGACAAAGCATTTCAGCTATCACTTTGTTTTAACTTCATACTTTAGGGGGCTCTCTGTTACACATTATTTTCATCATCCCTATGACCGTTAATGATGTAAACCTATATGTTGCCTTCAGAGGGGTCAATGGCTTGAATTCCTAAAGAAAGAAGGGAGAAGAACTTTTACTGAGAGAAGAAGTTGTATTTTCCTTTGTAAAAACCCTATTAAGGAAGATTTATGCAGGTTGCACTATACACAGGGTGCGGAAATGTATCATTTCCACACCTTGCTCTATAGCTAGGGTGCAGAAATTCCTGTGCATGGGAAAAACGAGTGTCTTCTAGATGCTTCTAGAAGGAGAAGCTTCTATGGTGAGGTGGCCTCCGAACAGTTTGGATCTTACTCGCTTTCATGATTTAGTGGGATGATCCTAACCTCCTTAGCTTATCCTCTTCAGCTTATAAAAGGAGAGGAGCTCTCATGGAGAAGGTTAGATTGGCTTGTTATTGAGTTTTGTAGCTTGGAGTTTTTGGAGCTTGTATGTTAGCTTTGAGCTTTTCTTTGTCAAGATAGATTGTGAGTAGTTATCAGATCTACAGTCTCAGAATCTGTGGATTAGAAGTTTGTGGGAAGCAAGG
This sequence comes from Picea glauca, assembly GCA_000966675.3. Taxonomy (NCBI): domain Eukaryota; kingdom Viridiplantae; phylum Streptophyta; class Pinopsida; order Pinales; family Pinaceae; genus Picea; species Picea glauca. The sequence goes on along the minus strand of JZKD02S0954796.1, from coordinate 41,275 downwards.
AACTATTGGAAGGAACCTGACGACATCAAGACATCTGGTTGTATCTTTCTTCCACATTCTTTAATACAGATATACTTTTCTTTCCTATATAAATGTTATTTATTCATATTGTATGATTCCTTGATCACATACATAGTTTCATATCAAATAGACTCTGTTATTCTTGTCTTCGTTGGCTTGTGTTCCTTTGCAGATATTTCTCCATAAGCCTCGTGATGGAGCTTGGATTGCATTAGAGAATTCAGATCTTTGATATTTAAAAGGTATGTTCTAGATCCATTTCTCATTTGATAATTGAAATCTAAGGAAAGAGTAGTGTACTGTCTTGTTTTGTTCTAGTTTCGTAATGAATCTAGGGGGATTGATTTGTGTCTTCACTTAACAATTATCCTGATAACAAAAATTATTCTGGTGGCTACCATTAGAGCTTGGAATTAAACTCAACACAATCGAAGAATTGGGTTTGTACATACAATTTCAATCACCCCCTAATCTTCAAATTTGCCTCTTTCACATTGAATTCGTCTTGAATTACTCTGCAAAAATTGGGGCTTTTGTCCAATTTCGTCTTAATTTTATCATGGGTGCCATGATCGCTCTGTAACTTCAACTTTCGGCCAACATGTTATTTTTCTTCATATGAGATATAATCGATATATTATTACAATGATGATTGTTCCATATATAGGGAACATATGGTGACCATCCATGAAAGGATGCGTTCCTTGAATAATCAATAACTATTTATTATTATCATTTACTTATTATATATGATATTTAATAATCAATAATTATATTATTAATTATTATTCTAAGAGAATGCCTTCTCGATGTTGTCCAAACATCAACACTCCCTCTCAACGAGGGGGACATTTTGCATCATGCCAAGCTTGTCTCTAAAGTATACAAACTTCACCCTAGACTCGTGACACTTGTATGTTAGTCTTGGGAGACGTCTCTCTCCCACCTGAACCAAGGAGAAACTCCTTTTGTAGCTCTCCCTTTTGATCCAATTGAATCTCTCTGAGATGAGGCTCACTCTGGGTCTGCATGTAATAACATATAACATCTTGAGTATTTATCATTCCTTTTAAAATCACCATGACTAGGTCAAATACCACACCAAGACATTTCACCACAAGTACACACATGTGAGTGAATGTTAGCTTGATTCTAACTGACACGTGGAAAGCACTTCAAGAACCTTGAGTCCATATTATTCCGTGTCATGATCAAGGAAGGAATATGTCTAGGCCCATTTACCACAAGTGCACCATTATTATAAATGTATCCTATCTCCCTTGGTCTGCAGCCCAATCTAGGAGAAGTTATGCACGATGTTTAAACATCAACACTCCCTCTTAGTTAGGGAGGTATCTTAACATAGTAGTACACAACTACTGTCCAGAGACACGTAGTCTCTACTGGTGGTACACAAACACCATAGTAGCAAAAGTTTTGTCATACATGGCACTTCCGTGTGGACTTCTAGAGGCTAGACCCTCTAGAAACACTAGGGTCAACTCCCATAGTGTCTGACATCAAGGGTCAACTCCCTTGACATGTCCTCATGTGATATCCACATGGGACGTTGGGCTATAAGCCCAAATTCACTTACCCCTTCTCGAATAAGTGTCCTCACAGATCAACTCAACTCAATTCACAGAGGAGTATGATCTGGAGAATGTTTGTCACACATGGCACTCCCATGTGGACTTCTAGAGGCTACACCCTGTAGAAACACTAGGGTCAACTCCCATAGTGTGTGACGTCAAGGGTCAACTCCCTTGACATGTCCTCATGTGCTTTCCACGTGGGACGTGTCCTCATGTGATATCCACAAGGGAAGTTGGGATATAAGCCCAAACACACTTATCCCTTCTCGAACAAGTGTCCCACTTATCCCTTCTCAGATAAGTGTCATCAAAGATCAACTTAACTCAGTCACAGAGGAGTACAACCTAGAGAATGTCTCGGGAAGCTGCAAACATCAACACTCCCTCTCAGCGAGGGAGGCATTCTCTACCACACCAAGTTTCTCACAAAAGTACTTGAACTTCATCCCGATTTGATAAGAACATCAACAACATGCTCATTTGTAGGAAGGTATACCACCAATACTTCCTTCCTCTGCACCATGTATCGAATTAATGGTACTTGATCTCAATGTGGTTCGATTTTTCATAAAACACTAAATTCTTTGAGATCTTCACACAACTTTACTTACCATAATGAACAATGGTGGAATCCAACACATGTTCGAATAAATCTACAAGGATCTTGTGAATGCACACTACTTCATGGACTGACATACTTAATGTAATGTAATCTGCTTCTATTGTGCTCAAAGCCACATAAGTTTATTTCCTGCTACACCAAGAAACCATGGAATATCCCAAAGTGAAGAAACACCCGAAGGTTCTCTTTCTGTCCACTACGCTCCATTCCCAATCAGAGTCAATATATTCTTTTCATATCATATCAATATTGGAAGTATATCTCAAAACATGTCCAACTGTGCCTCACAGGTATCTCAACACATGCTTTGCAACAATCTAGTGTGTCTATCTTGGTTGTCTCATAAATTGGCTAAGTGCACTCACTGCATAGAAAATATTTGGTCTGGTGTTAACCAGATACATCAATGATCCAATCAATTGTCTGTATAGAGTCAGATCAATTTCGCCAGAATCAGAAAAAGACACACTTAGTTTCTTCAGATTCGTCACCATTGGTGTAGCCACATGCTTCAAGTTCAACATCCCAAACTTATTCAATATCTCAATTGTGTACTTCCCCTGACTCAAGAAGATCTCATTAGTTCTTTTCCACACCTCTATTCCCAAGAAGTAGTGCATCATACCAAGGTCCTTCATCTCAAACTTAGAAGCCAACACATGCTTTCATTCAACAATAAGAATTTTTGTACAGGTGAGGAATAAATCATCAATGTAGAGGACCAAAATTAGGGACTCGCCATTAATAGTCTTGTAGTACAGGCTGGGATTGACAACACTTTTGTTGAATCCAAAAAATCATTAGGTGTCCATCAATCCTTGCATACCAAGCTTGAGGTGGTTGCTTGAGTCCATACAAGGCCATCTTCAACCTGCACACATGAGACTCCTTCTCATGTATCATGAAACCATCTGGTTTCTCAATGTATACTTCTTCCTCAATCTCTCCATTGAGAAAGGTTGTCTTTACATCCATATGATGTTCTCTCTAACCCATGGATGTTGTAGGGGAAATAATCATCCGGATAGAAGTGTATCGAGCAACAGGAGAAAATGTCTCCTCATAATATATTCCCTCCACCTGAGAGAATCCTCTAGCAACAAATATTGTTTTGTGCCTCTCGATGCTCCCGTCAATTGTGTGTTTGATCTTGTAGATCCATTTGGAAGTTACTACAGACTTCCCTTCAGGTCTCGAAACAATATCCCACACATCTTCTTCATGATGTATTGATACTCCTCCATCATGACATCTCTCCATACTGGATGACTAGTTTCCTCCTCATAACAAGAAGGCTCAAAATGAATGATGTGGCTCATAGCTACGAAATAACATGAATGTATTTGAGGTATCTTTCTCACTCGAAAGGTACCACAAGGAGATACATATCTTTCTACCTCCTGTAGAGTCTGACGAGCCCATGTAGGTCTCTTCCGAACTACTACAAATCTATGGGAACATCAACTGGAGCTACTAGATCAACAGAATCAATTGGATCAATTTGATAAATCTCCATGTGATATCCTCTAGATCTCTTTAAAGGATACCTCCTCCTCAAAGGTAACATCTCTTCTCACCTCAATCTATCTCTGACCGGGGCTATAGATCAGGTATTCCTTCGAAGACTCATTGTACCCCACAAATGTACCCTTTCTGCCTGAAGGGTCTAGCTTGATCCTTTTTTTATTGGGTACATGAATGTATACTGGACACCCAAATATCCTGAAGTGTCCAACCTTGAGCTTCACTTAGGTGAAGGCCTCCTCGAGCATCATGTTCCTCAAAGTCTTATGAGGACTTTTGTTCTAAACATACACTGCAGTCATGGATTCCTTTTCCCAGAGAAACATAGGTAAATGTTTATCATGCTAATTTATCTTGGACCATACTTGATATATCAAGTTTCCCTCATGAAACCAATGTCTCAGGAAGCTGAAAAACATCATCACTCCCTCTGGAGATGGAGGTGAATCCTCCTTTGTCTTTTCTCCCTATGACACTAAGGGTAGCTCTTCCTTATTCTATGGAGGTAACTCAATCTCTTCTCCCTCTAGATGTAGTACCGGCTCCCTCTCTGGGAATTCCTCTACATACACTCGAATTGTTTCCATGCCTACTTCCTCAACATCTCATGGCTCGACTCATGTACTAGGACTGCTACACCTACTCCCTCTGAGTCTCATAATATGTTTTCCTCCTCTACTAGATCTACCATAGTTGTTCTTCAGTTGGTATTGACTCACTGTATCCATGATCATTGAAACTGTCTCTACTATCTGGCATGGTCCCGTCCTGGGAGGTACATTTCTCCTAGAGACTTTTTGTCTCTGAGCATCATGTCTGGTAATGTCTCTCCTTGATATCATGTTGAAAGGTATTTCCCTCCATGTCTTCTTCTTGCGACCGTCATTATGGCTCCTTCTCAGAGATATTACATGTGACCTTCCCGGAACAAGAAACAAGAACAAAAAAAATCATATCCTAGAGGAGATCAATTTATCTTGTGCACAACTATATGCAGTGACCCTCCAAATAATATGTTTTCTACTATGACCAACACACATCCATCATATACTCGATGTCATACGGCTACCAACACACATCCAACATATACTCGATGTCGTACAGCTACCAACACACATCCATCATATACTCGATGTCATACGACTAACCATGTTGATTTTCTAGTGTTAAATTAAACAAGCACAATTTTCTACAAGTGGTAATTACTTCTAATGATATACGATATTACATTAGTAAACACTACAACATTAGTAAGTAACTCATAAAATTTCAACTTCTTAGTCTCTTCCTTGGATCACTTATCCCACGTGTGAGAGAGAGAAAAAATATGTGTGTCTAGTGTTGTGTCTTTCAAGTGTCTTTTTATAGTAATATTAGATTGATCCAAAAAAGACATGTCTCTTTGAAAAAATAAATTCAATTTTCTTTCTTATAAATAGTTGGAGAATACCTATGTAACTAACCAAAGATTAATTTGGTTATAATCCATCCACATAGCATTTGACTTTGTTAAATTGTTCCTCCATAATTCATGTGATTCTTTGCATAAATATAGGTAGAAGTAAATATGCATTACATTCCTCATATTTAGGTAATTAGACATTTTTACTAGAAATTACTTCCCACCATAATTTATGGAATTCTTTCTATAATTTAGGTAGGAGTAAAAAAGTAAATATGTTGTACATAGAGATTGTAACAACCCCATAAATTTAACACTCCCAACATTTTACTCTACTCTCATTTTCTCGGGCCCTCCTATGAAGGAGTCAAGCCGAGTCCCTACCATATTGTTTTTCTTCATATGATATATAATCGATATATTATTACAATGATGAGTGTTCCGTATATAGGGAACATATGGTGACCTTCCATGAAAGGATGTGTCCCTTAAATAATCAATAACTATTTATTATTAGCACTTACTTATTATATATGATATTTAATAACCAATAATTATATTATTAATTATTATTCTAAGAGAATGTCTTCCCGATGTTGTCCAAACATCAACACTGTAGGCCCAAATATGCTCAGTTAGAGACTGACTTTGTTTATATTTAATTTTTGGGTTCAATTCTTCCAAATTATTTGCAAAATTCATTTAATTTCATTGCAATAACTTGTCAAATGAATTGCAAGCATCCTCATTCTGACATTCTATCAAACAATTTGCATGTTTACTCTACAATTGTTGGTTTTGTGCTCTGCTAATTGGCCCATGCAGGCTCACTATTGAAAAATGGGCTCTAATACCACTTTACAACGTTTCCAGCCACCCAGGTTGGGCCACGCCACACAAATACTCTCCCAATTACAGCTCTGATACCACTTTGTAACGTTCCCAGCCCCCAACTAGCTCATGTCACTACTAAAATGACCCAATAAAATTTTTTGATGCCAAAATAAAATGTGGAAATAATACACATCATGAAGTTCAAGGTCATTCAGTTGTGCATGCTAATTAAAGAAAACATAAATATAGCTACTCTAAATGTGCACAGTAATAATGAAGTGCATGTAGCATAATTCCACCATAATCTATAGATCTATTTACATCATTCTGCTCATAGCAAGTAGCCTTTAACCAAATAAAATTTCAGAGTAAATTGCACAACAAATATATCAATAGTTATCAGGAATAAAAACAACACATAAGAACACTCATCTTAAGGAAATGTGCAAACCGCTGCAGAGGACGAACGCTCATCCCAACTGTAGCTTTGTTGTTCTAGTTCTCAACAACAAGACACCCCCAAGTTGGGGCTATGAATCCACAAGAGATGGAGGTCCCTAAGGATGGTTAATGTCCCATTGTCAGTAGTTAAACTCTCAGCTAAATTTCAGTCCACCAACAAGCTTCCCCTCAACCTGCATAACCCAAGGGATGGAATCCCCCTTCACTTCTCACAGTCCCTCGGGCCTTTCCACTCCCCTCCAAAGCTTCCAACATAGGTTGGAAAATAATTCTACTTGTTGGGACTTCAATAATTCTACAACTGCAAGAAAAATCAGCCCAATAGCCAAAATGCATGCTCCTTAGATGAATTTCAAATAGCTCGTCACTACCAGGAACACGACCTCTTTTTCCATGAAAACTACAGCTCCAATCAGCAACCAAACATGTCCACAATTATTTCCTACAAACTCCCACACTTAGATCTATATTTCTGGTCCGAAAAACTCCATATAAAAAACAACTCTATCTAAAAACACCAATGTACCAAAATATGGTCCCCTACCCATACGAATTTTATCTCTTTCTCTTGTTTGCTTGACTTTCACTCTTCCCCCAAGCTGATTGTACTCAACCCCCATGCTCTCAATAACTATGGGAAGTGACTCTCACACCAACCCTCTTACATGAATTCAATAATTGGACTCTACAACACTCAACAACTAATGGAAGGTTCATGGCAAGGATAATTTAGAGAAGAATAACAAATCTGTTTTGGTGTAATAGATATGGGTGACTCTCCCCCTTGGACCCCTACCCTCTCTTGTGGATACTTATCCCCCAATATTTTTCTGTGTTTTTCTATAGTTGGTGATACATTTCATTCATTATATTTCAATTTACCTCATTTACATATTGGATCTTGGCCATACATCATAGTTACAATATACATCACTTGCCTCTCATCCACATGCTATATTTACAATACACATTGCTAGTTTTGGGTTGAAAATGGGGATGTTACGGAATACATGGAAGATGCTCATGTGAGTAAAAACATTGTATGATTACAAAGGTTGTGTTCAAGTATTGGGTTTGTATAGCAAGCTATAAGGTTAGATTGTGATAGTCAGAGTGAAATATTTCTAGCAAAGAACATGACTTATCATTCTAAGAAAATGCACATTGATGTTCAATATCACTTTGTGAGAGACATGGTTGAATACAAGAAGGTGTTGCTGGTGAAGGTGGACACTTTGAAGAATATTGTAGATTCATTAACAAAGTCTCTAAGAACTAAGAAGTTATCTCAGAGTAGAGCAACAATGGGAATTGCTAACTTGAATTGTTGATCTTGTAATCCTCGCGCCCCTTGTATGCAAATAAAACAACAAGTGGCAGAATGTTGGATATGTGTTATATTATTTGCATGATTATCCCCTCACATGATGTATGTGCCAGGTGTAGTGGGGGGCTAGGGATCGTAAGGAGGTTCGGGGGTAGAGCCCACGAAAAAAAATTGGGCAAGATTTTGGTCCGTTTTTGGGTGGTTTTGGCACATGGTTTTCCGACCCATGGTTTTCTAATTTCATATAAGGACTTAAGGTTGTAATATAATCTAGGTCAATGGATTAAGGTTTTGGATGTCGTGGAATCATATATATTGTATTTGTAAATGGTGAAGTTAATATAATGAGAGTTAGAGGTGTGGCTCTAAACATTTGTTTGTTTTCCCAATTAAGGGCTTCCAGGGTAAATTTTTTAGTACTATGTGTGAATTTTATTGTTTTGTTTCTATTTTATAAGGAATCTATGTAAAGGTTTAAAATGTACAATATGATCCTTCTTTTGGAAAATATGCAATGGAATCGATGCATGAGAAATTAAAAATAATCAAGATTAGTGCTAAGGAATGGATCAAAGCTCAAAAAACATATAATTAGAAGGACCTAAATGAGTTAGAAGGTAAGATGGAGTTGATTTATGAGGATCTTAAGAAGATGCCTATTTTATAAGGAGTAAAAGAGGTCATTTACAAGAACGAGAGAGACAAGAACAAGTCAGTAGCTTAGGAAGAAACAAAATGGAGACAAAAAAGCAAGGAAACTTGGTGGAAAGAAGGAGATAAAAACACAAGGTTCACATATATGCTCAAGCTAAGAAAACCCAAAATACCATCTTGAAGATCACTAACAAAAATGATGATGTTTAGATAGGTTTTCAAGAAATAGGAAAGGTAGAAATGGACCATTTCAAGGGCATTTTTTCTAAATCTACGTAGACAAATATTAGGGAAATCCTCCAAACTCTTTCTTACCTTACGAGGATAGTAAAAAAATACCATAACAAAATCCTAAGAGCTCTTATTATTGAAGAAGAATTAAAGGATGCATGGATTTCATTCCAAAGGGACAAATCTCTTAGATTGAATGGTTGTCCCATCGAGTTTTACAAAAGCTTCTATGATCTCATAGGAAGGGTTCTTCTTATGGTTGTCAAGGAATCTAAATCAATAAATAAGATTTATAAACCTATTAATTCTACCTTTATCACTACTATACCCAAAATAAAAAAAAATTCAAACATTTGATTTTCAACCATCTATATCTTTATGGTTTTGTAATTTCCAACATTTATGTCTTGCTGATTTGAGATAAGTTAAGGCTACAATTGTTAAGTGGTTTAATATTTATATTAAAGAAGATAGGAAAGAGTTTCTTTTGTATTCACAACTGTGATAAGTGATTTTCATATTTATTTTATGCATGATAAGTCATACAAAGCTAAAACTTATTGACACATTTTGGTATCTTTTCTCTTGAATTGTCTAATGAATTGGAGTTGTTAGGAAAAATATTGTTCATTTTTTTTGTTATCTTTATTTATACTTCATAAAAACCCCAAGACCGAAAATTCATACCAAAAATTCATAAGGTTTTGATATGGGAAACCTCTTGAACAAGGTGAAATTTCTGAATTATATGATTTGCAAAATTTCTACAAAATCAATCCAAACATAGGATCGTTGGGGCCTACATATCAACTCTAATAGTTCTTATGGATTATTTGACATGTGAATTATTGTGGTGTTGGAGGGACTCTCGTGATTTCTGAAAATCATGAGATCCTTTATGAATGTGGTCTTCAAAATGGCACAAATAATTCTATACAAATCAAATGAGTCGTCATGTTTAAGGCCATTTCCCATAATGATGATATATTGATTGACATAAACATTTATGGAGATTCTAAAGTGGTGGTGGAGGACTAGTTAAGAGGGTAAGGAATCAAGAAAGTGTAGCCCTACAAGGTGGTCTTCAATTCATCGAGGACATAAAATATAGTGACTTGATTTGATCCAATTCCAACATGTCTACCTTGAACACAATCAAGAGGCCGACATATTATCTAAGAAAGCATGCAACATTGATTTTGGCTCTTTATCTTTGAGTTTTATAAGTAATAGATTTGAGGTGACCCTCCCATCGAAGACTATTAGATTTTCACTAGGAAGTCTTATGTCTTTGTGGTATAGATGAAGGATGATTACAAAGTTCTTGGTTGCTTTCTTTTGAAATTACTTTTTGGGGTTGAGGTTCTCCTCCCATCTTGGACTTTCAACTTCCTAGCACAATCTTAATATATGATGATATGTATGGATGCTTTTTGCATGTTATTTTCATGTGTAAATGAAATCATTTTGACTTTGGCATATCCTTCAGCCTTGTGAAATTAATTTCATCAACCTTTGTGTGGTTGACCTTTTACTATGCAACCCTTTTATTTTGATTTCTGAAGAGGAGGATTACAAAACTATTTATATTCATAAATAAATAGTTGCCAAATAAATTTGGTACAATGTCTTTAAATGGATTTAATTTGTTTTTCTAGAAATGGAGAGTGCATTTTATCTCTAAGTTTAGATGTATTTTAGGTTTAGAAAAGGTTTTATTTTGTTATATTTAGAATTTCTTTATTATAAATATAATTTTTAATTTTGGACAAAAGCACTTAGAGATGTTCATGTTTTAGTTAGGTGTGAATTTAAAAAAGTTTTCTCATTGTATACAAACACATTATTATAGATAGTGTCATTACAAGGAAAACACTTTGTAGAAGAGGTTTTTGCAAAGGTTTTTAGTGTTAAAAGATTGGGCAAAATTTTCAAAAAAAACCTCCACTACAACCTCCATTATTTGTAGTGAAGGTTTTAGTGGAGGTTTTTTGTTGGTGTTCGTATTGGTAAAAAGCATTGGTACGTTGTTAAGTAAATTGCCCCGATGTGTACATAAAGATAAAATACATTGGTGCTCTTATAATTATTACACATCAGTTCCTCATTTTTGTTGTATGCAACATCGGTGCTTTTGTGGTTTATGTATGAACCAATTCATATTTTTTGTTTCATGCAACACCGATGCTCATATAAATATTATGAACCAGGTTGTTCTTTTTGTTTTATGGCACACCAGTGCGCGTATAATTTGTATGCATCGGGGCTTGTGTTACTAGGTGCATTGGAGGGAAGTGAAATTTTGAACATTTGAGGTGAGATGTCACTGTCATTCTTTGTTACTAAGAACTGACGTCTCTCTCTCTCTCTCTCTCTCTCTCTCTCTCTCTCTCTC
>JZKD02S0954785.1:0-13755 GCA_000966675.3 Picea glauca | reverse complement strand
TTTTTCTTTCATTTCTTTTTCTTTCTCAAATCATTTACAGAATGGAAAATTATTTGGCAACCAAACATAGTGAAAATATGACATTTCAGTCACCAGTTGATCCTATAAATTATAGGGTTATAACAGGTTGTACCAAATCTTTTAAATAATTCCCTCCATAAATTTTAAGTGAACTCTGTATATCTATCTGAAACAATTTCCTTAGGTATCCCATGCAACCTAGAAATACCCCTCATGTAAATTTTTGCAATATTAGTTGTTGTATGAGTCATTTTTACAGGAAAAAAATGAGCAGCCTATGTCAATTTATCAACCACTACCAGCATTTAATCATTTTGCCTTGTTGTCATGGGAAACTTAGTTATAAAAACAATGGTTACCACTTCCCATTTCCTCTCTGGAATAGGAAATGGATGAAGCAAACTCGTTGGGTGTCTATGCTTAACTTTTACTCTATGACATTCCGTACATCTGACAATGTAATCATCAACATCCTTCTTCATTCATGGCCAAATAATTGGATTCTTCATTCATGGCCAAAATAATTGGCTTCTGGTAACCAGGATGTCCGACATATGGAACATTATTCATTTCTTTTAATACGAAATTCCTAAGTTCTCCGGAACTAGGAAGATAAATTCTATTTTTATGCATAAGTAATCCATCTTCATTCATTTGATATTCTTTAATTTTCTGCTATACATTTTCTTTCTCTAAAATTTCTTTTACCTATAGGTAATGCTGATCTGTAACAACAACATATAAAATTTTTCTCTTTAAATCTTACTGATGCATACTAACAGTTGTAACATGCATGATATGTACTCTTCTGCTAAGTGTATCGACAACTTTATTTTTTTTCCCTTGATATGCTTGATGTCAAAGTCCTACTCACTTAAAAATTCCAGCCATCTTGTTTTCCTGGCATTCAAATTTGGTTGTTCAAAAATATATTTCAGTCCACTATGGTCAGTCCTTAATTCAAATCTCTTTCCCATGAGATAATGCCTCCACATATTCAATGCATTAACTATGAAATAAATCTCCAAATCATGTGTGGCATAATTCCTCTCATGTTCTTTAAGTTTCTAGACTCATAACCAATGACATGTCCATTTTTAGTGAGGAATCCACCAAGTCCTTCTTTTCATGCATATGTACATACCACAAAATTCTCCTTTGGGTCAACAATCTTTAAAATAGGTGCACTAGTAAGAAATTATTTCAACAAATTAAAGTTCTCTTCACACTCAACTATCCATTCAAATTTAATTCCTTTCTTTTGCAAAGAAGTGTTGGAATGAACAATCTTAGATAACCCTGCTATAAACCTCTTGTAGTATTCAACTAATCCCATAAAATATATTATTTTTGAAACATTCTTGGGTGATGGTCATCCTCTAATGGCTTCAATATTTTCTAGATCTACTGCTATACCTTGTTTTGAAGTAATATGCCCCAAATAATGGATTTTTTCTTTGTAAAAAGAACACTTACTAAGATTGGCATAAAGCTGATGTTCCCTCAACACTTGCAACACCAACCTCAAGTGATGTTCATGTTCTTCCTCTGACTTAGAATAGATAAGTGTGTCATCCAAGAATACTATGAAAAACTTATCCAAATAATTTATGAATATCCCATTCATTAAGCACATAAAGACCGCTGGTGAATTGGTTAGTCCAAATGGCACCACTACAAATTCATAATTTCCATACCTGGTTCTAAAATATATCTTATTGATGTATTCTTCCTTGATTCTTACCTAGTGGTATCCAGTCTCAAGTCTATCTCTGAAAATATCTTTTCCCCTCTTAGTTGATCAAAGAAGTCATCAATTATGGGTAGAGGGTATTTGTTCTTCATCGTGGCTTTATTCAATTGTCTGAATTCGATACACAAACTCAATGTTCCATCCTTATTTTTGACAAAGAGTATTGGTGCTCCCGAAGGTGAAACACTTGGGGGTATGTATCCTTTCTTCAACAATTCTCTCATCTACATTTGTAATTATTTCAATTTAGGTGTATGTTGACACCCCAAAAGCGCAACATGGAATCCCTACATGAAAATGCGTTGCAATGCCTTATTACTTATATACATTTAATAATATAATAGGTGGGACCCCATCATGTGAATAATGATGAAGGGTGCCTCGTCTTTTTATGCGCTCATGATTACTTTGCAAAAATAATTCTACAGTTTTAAGAATTCGAAACCTCCTTCCAAGAAAAATGGGTGAATGATAGGTTTATTGGCAATTTAATTTAAAGAGGAAAGGGAAAATATGTTTTCTTAATGAGCATCTTGGTTTATTATTGTTGCACATATATTTTGACTATTGATTCAAACTTCAAGAATGGGCCATATATAGTTATGGCATATTACACTTATGATTTCTTGTTATTATCATGCACCATTGTTAAAGTTTTATAAGGTGGCAATCCTTCCCTGGAAAATAATGTGGGATATTTCATGTTTTGTGCTAAGTTTTAAGCATGCACATAAAACTTATGGGTTAATGGAAGGTGGAAAATTCGATTTTTGTATTGAATTGTTATTTGGAAACATAGTGGATTATGTGTTGGAGGTTGGGTGCGCTCGTACTTGGATATAGTTGATGGAATTAATGAAAAAAACAATGTGCAATTACTGCACGTCACTCTAACCCTACCTCGAGGTCGCCACCCTCACTTGCTTCTCATTTGTGTTGGTTTCTTTGGCTGGTGCTTTCTCCATTTTTATCATCCTTGGAAAGAATAGTCATGCTTATTTCTTTTCTGGCATTCTGCATACATGTATGATGGATCTCAAATATCCATTCATGAAATGTAGCTCCACTCAGAATAAAATCACGAGTTTGACTCTTATATTTTCTTACAGAATGTGTTTGATTCCAAAGTTTGAATGAATGTATGTGGGTATAAACTGTGCAAATTGATTTTAAGTGAAGGTTCATCCCTGTTGGAATCTAAATATTTTAAGTTGAAAATAGTGTTTGAAACTCGTTTATGTTCGGATTGTGTGATTACATTGTGTCCAGAACAAATATTTCTTCTACGCTATACCCATTGGAAAATAATTATGGCAAGTTTCTTTTTGGTTTCACTCATCTCTGGTGATTAAAAATCAAGGGTTTCCTTTCCTCTGTGAAACAAAAGAACAAATGTTTAAACACCATTACTCAGTNTTTTTTTTTTTTTTCTTTTTCTTTATTTTCTTTTTCTTTCATTTCTTTTTCTTTCTCAAACCATTTACAGAATGGAAAATTATTTGGCAACCAAACATAGTGAAAATATGACATTTCAGTCACTAGTTGATCCTATAAATTATAGGGTTATAACAGGTTGTACCAAATCTTTTAAATAATTCCCTCCATAAATTTTAAGTAAACTCTGTATATCTATCTGAAACAATTTCCTTAGGTATCCCATGCAACCTAGAAATACCCCTCATGTAAATTTCTGCAATATTAGTTGTTGTATGAGTCATTTTTACAGAAAAAAAATGAGCAACCTATGTCAATTTATCAACCACTACCAACATTTAATCATTTTGCCTGGTTGTCATGGGAAACTTAGTTATAAAATCAATGGTTACCACTTCCCATTTCCTCTCTGGAATAGGAAATGGATGAAGCAAACTCGTTGGGTGTCTATGCTCAACTTTTACTCTATGACATTATGTACATCTGACAATGTAATCATCAACATCCTTCTTCATTCATGGCCAAATAATTGGATTCTTCATTCATGGCCAAAATAATTGGCTTCTGGTAACTAGGATGTCCGACATATGGAACATTATTCATTTCTTTTAATACCAAATTCCTAAGTTCTCCGGAACTAGGAACATAAATTCTATTTTTATGCATAAGTAATCCATCTTCATTCATTTGATATTCTTTAATTTTCTGCTATACATTTTCTTTCTCTAAAATTTCTGTTACCTATAGGTAATGCTGATCTGTAACAACAACATATAAAAATTTTCTCTTTAAATCTTACTGATGCATACTAACAGTTGTAACATGCATGATATGTACTCTTCTGCTAAGTGTATCGAAAACTTTATTTTGTTTTCCCTTGATATGCTTGATGTCAAAGTCCTACTCACTTAAAGATTCCAGCCATCTTGTTTTCCTGGCATTCAAATTTGGTTGTTCAAAAATATATTTCAGTCCACTATGGTCAGTCCTTAATTCAAATCTCTTTCCCATGAGATAATGCCTCCACATATTCAATGCATTAACTATGAAATAAATCTCCAAATCATGTGTGGCATAATTCCTCTCATGTTCTTTAAGTTTCTAGACTCATAACCAATGACATGTCCATTTTTAGTGAGGAATCCACCAAGTCCTTCTTTTCATGCATATGTACATACCACAAAATTCTCCTTTGGGTCAACAATCTTTAAAATAGGTGCACTAGTAAGAAATTATTTCAACAAATTAAAGTTCTCTTCACACTCAACTATCCATTCAAATTTAATTCCTTTCTTTTGCAAAGAAGTGTTGGAATGAACAATCTTAGATAACCCTGCTATAAACCTCTTGTAGTATTCAACTAATCCCATAAAATATATTATTTTTGAAACATTCTTGGGTGATGGTCATCCTCTAATGGCTTCAATATTTTCTAGATCTACTGCTATACCTTGTTTTGAAGTAATATGCCCCAAATAATGGATTTTTTCTTTGTAAAAAGAACACTTACTAAGATTGGCATAAAGCTGATGTTCCCTCAACACTTGCAACACCAACCTCAAGTGATGTTCATGTTCTTCCTCTGACTTAGAATAGATAAGTGTGTCATCCAAGAATACTATGAAAAACTTATCCAAATAATTTATGAATATCCCATTCATTAAGCACATAAAGACCGCTGGTGAATTGGTTAGTCCAAATGGCACCACTACAAATTCATAATTTCCATACCTGGTTCTAAAATATATCTTATTGATGTATTCTTCCTTGATTCTTACCTAGTGGTATCCAGTCTCAAGTCTATCTCTGAAAATATCTTTTCCCCTCTTAGTTGATCAAAGAAGTCATCAATTATGGGTAGAGGGTATTTGTTCTTCATCGTGGCTTTATTCAATTGTCTGAATTCGATACACAAACTCAATGTTCCATCCTTATTTTTGACAAAGAGTATTGGTGCTCCCGAAGGTGAAACACTTGGGGGTATGTATCCTTTCTTCAACAATTCTCTCATCTACATTTGTAATTATTTCAATTTAGGTGTATGTTGACACCCCAAAAGCGCAACATGGAATCCCTACATGAAAATGCGTTGCAATGCCTTATTACTTATATACATTTAATAATATAATAGGTGGGACCCCATCATGTGAATAATGATGAAGGGTGCCTCGTCTTTTTATGCGCTCATGATTACTTTGCAAAAATAATTCTACAGTTTTAAGAATTCGAAACCTCCTTCCAAGAAAAATGGGTGAATGATAGGTTTATTGGCAATTTAATTTAAAGAGGAAAGGGAAAATATGTTTTCTTAATGAGCATCTTGGTTTATTATTGTTGCACATATATTTTGACTATTGATTCAAACTTCAAGAATGGGCCATATATAGTTATGGCATATTACACTTATGATTTCTTGTTATTATCATGCACCATTGTTAAAGTTTTATAAGGTGGCAATCCTTCCCTGGAAAATAATGTGGGATATTTCATGTTTTGTGCTAAGTTTTAAGCATGCACATAAAACTTATGGGTTAATGGAAGGTGGAAAATTCGATTTTTGTATTGAATTGTTATTTGGAAACATAGTGGATTATGTGTTGGAGGTTGGGTGCGCTCGTACTTGGATATAGTTGATGGAATTAATGAAAAAAACAATGTGCAATTACTGCACGTCACTCTAACCCTACCTCGAGGTCGCCACCCTCACTTGCTTCTCATTTGTGTTGGTTTCTTTGGCTGGTGCTTTCTCCATTTTTATCATCCTTGGAAAGAATAGTCATGCTTATTTCTTTTCTGGCATTCTGCATACATGTATGATGGATCTCAAATATCCATTCATGAAATGTAGCTCCACTCAGAATAAAATCACGAGTTTGACTCTTATATTTTCTTACAGAATGTGTTTGATTCCAAAGTTTGAATGAATGTATGTGGGTATAAACTGTGCAAATTGATTTTAAGTGAAGGTTCATCCCTGTTGGAATCTAAATATTTTAAGTTGAAAATAGTGTTTGAAACTCGTTTATGTTCGGATTGTGTGATTACATTGTGTCCAGAACAAATATTTCTTCTACGCTATACCCATTGGAAAATAATTATGGCAAGTTTCTTTTTGGTTTCACTCATCTCTGGTGATTAAAAATCAAGGGTTTCCTTTCCTCTGTGAAACAAAAGAACAAATGTTTAAACACCATTACTCAGTATTTGGAAGACTTGTAGTTCCTTAAAATTATTTTTTAACTGTTTGGGGAATATATTTGCCTTGCGACCATCATGAGAGGTATATGGAAAGTATGTGTTATAAGAGATGGTTAAATGTTTTTTTACAAACTCTTTGTGAAGGTTTCACCTTTGCCTTCGCCCAGACCTCGGTTTTTCTATCAATGTATGGAAATTCCGAGATTCAAACTCTAGTCTTGATGTATGTTATAAGTGATTAACCCGAAAATGCGAAGATTGGTTATTTGCATTAATTCTTGTCTCGTTTGTTATCCATAAGGATTTGGTCGATTTTGAAAATTGTATAATGTTAAAATAAATAACACTAGGCTCACATGGGGTTTTGAAACCTAGTTTGACCGCAACTATTAAGGTTGTGATGATGGAGCTATGTGATGGTCTCAAACTTCCATGTGTGCTTGATGTAGTCTAGTTTTAATTGTTGGAATCACTATGCTAACAATCTTTTATAAAAACTCTGCTGATAAAAAGAAAAGGAAGTGGAAATTAAAATGGTACAGTTGACAGTCCTAGAACATGCCAGGGGTTTTTATATTGGGTATTACAAAAACTACCATGTATTGGATTTAAATTATGAAACAAAGAAAATTTTTGGAAATTCTTTTATTGATGGTGATGGCATTGTTTTGGATATTATTGCATATAATTGAACAATAATCGTCTTTTTTCCCTTTAATTATACCATTTTTCGCTCATTATATGCCCCTCACCTTCCCAAATACATTTAAAGCATTCCTTGTTCTATCATTTTTAAATTCATTTTGAAAAGAGAAAGGATTAATAACAAAAGAGAAAAGACTAAGCTGATGACTGATGTTTGAAAGTTGGATATGGATACAGTTCTGTTACTTTTGACTTTTATTGAACAATATTCATTGTTTGTTTCCCATCCATGCTACCATTTTTCACACATTATAACCCCCTCATCTTCCCGACATCCCTACCACTCCCTGTTCAAATGGAAAATTGATTGATGAGTAATAAGATATTGATGGATGTATTGCATGTGCTTTTGTGGTGAATGATAGAGCCAAACTTTTGATTTTATTTAGGTATAGTATAGATGCATGGATTGTTAAGAGTTTTTCATGACATGTTGGAATATTGCTTCAGAATGAGCTTCTTTAGCATGGGAAACAATGGTAGAGGTGCTAATAGAGGTAGAGGAAATTGGCAACGAGGCCATAGAAGGCCACAATTTTCAATACATTTTGATGTTGATCCACAAGAATTAAATCAANGAAAATAATTATGGCAAGTTTCTTTTTGGTTTCACTCATCTCTGGTGATTAAAAATCAAGGGTTTCCTTTCCTCTGTGAAACAAAAGAACAAATGTTTAAACACCATTACTCAGTCTTTGGAAGACTTGTAGCTCCTTAAAATTATTTTTTAACTGTTTGGGGAATATATTTTCCTTGTGACCATCATGAGAGGTCTATGGAAAGTATGTGTTATAAGAGATGGTTAAATGTTTTTTTACAAACTCTTTGTGAAGGTTTCACCTTTGCCTTCGCCCAAACCTCGGTTTTTCTATCAATGTATGGAAATTACGAGATTCAAACTCTAGTCTTGATGTATGTTATAAGTGATTAACCCGAAAATGCGAAGATTGGTTATTTGCATTAATTCTTGGCTCGTTTGTTATCCATGAGGATTTGGTCGATTTTGAAAATTGTATAATGTTAAAATAAATAACACTAGGTTCACATGGGGTTTTGAAACCTAGTTTGACCGCAATTATTAAGGTTGTGATGATGGAGCTATGTGATGGTCTCAACCTTCCATGTGTGCTTGATGTAGTCTAGTTTTAATTGTTGGAATCACTATGCTAACAATCTTTTATAAAAACTTTGCTGATAAAAAGAAAAGGAAGTGGAAATTAAAATGGTACAGTTGACAGTCCTAGAACATGCCTGGGGTTTTTATATTGGGTATTACAAAAACTACCATGTATTGGATTTAAATTATGAAACAGAGAAAAATTTTGGAAATTCTTTTATTGATGGTGATGGCATTTTTTTGGATATTATTGCATATAATTGAACAATAATCGTCTTTTTTCCCTTTAATTATACCATTTTTCGCTCATTATATGCCCCTCACCTTCCCAAATACATTTAAAGCATTCCTTGTTCTATCATTTTTAAATTCATTTTGAAAAGAGAAAGGATTAATAACAAAAGAGAAAAGACTAAGCTGATGACTGATGTTTGAAAGTTGGATATGGATACAGTTCTGTTACTTTTGACTTTTATTGAACAATATTCATTGTTTGTTTCCCATCCATGCTACCATTTTTCACACATTATAACCCCCTCATCTTCCCGACATCCCTACCACTCCCTGTTCAAATGGAAAATTGATTGATGAGTAATAAGATATTGATGGATGTATTGCATGTGCTTTTGTGGTGAATGATAGAGCCAAACTTTTGATTTTATTTAGGTATAGTATAGATGCATGGATTGTTAAGAGTTTTTCATGACATGTTGGAATATTGCTTCAGAATGAGCTTCTTTAGCATGGGAAACAATGGTAGAGGTGCTAATAGAGGTAGAGGAAATTGGCAACGAGGCCATAGAAGGCCACAATTTTCAATACATTTTGATGTTGATCCACAAGAATTAAATCAATTCTTTCAAGCTGGGTTCATCAACCTAGTTGGACATGGGATCCTCCAGCCTCAACCTGAGAGACCTCCCTTCCATCCACATCAAAACTTTTCTAGTATTTGTGTTCCCCTTCATGTGTCTATGCAACTAGAACCACTTGCAGATGATGGTTGGAAAGAGATTGTCTAGTAGCCTGTTGCTCATCACCATGGTTGGCCTACTATGTCTCTTCCATTACCCCCTCCTACATCGCCAAAAAATCCAGTTCCCCTAGATGATCATGTTATCTCACCTATGCAGTATTCTCATGCAAGTAAGAGGCTAAAAATTGATGTTACCAAGCTTGAGAAAGATAAAGGAAAAGGAGTGGCCACTCCCTACAAGTCATCCAAAGAGTCCTCTGAATCTTTGTCTTCACGTCTTCATCTTAAGGATGATTGTTCTCATGTTATCATTGCAGCCCAACCTCAAGGTTTCAATCAGCCTAAGACTACAACAAAAATATCAAAAGAGGACAACAATGAAAGGAGGACAAATTCCTCTCACAGTAAATATGATTTTTAATATTGATTCACGTTATTTTCTATATTGAGGATAGTCTTTTTACTTNTTTTGGATATTATTGCATATAATTGAACAATAATCGTCTTTTTTCCCTTTAATTATACCATTTTTCGCTCATTATATGCCCCTCACCTTCCCAAATACATTTAAAGCATTCCTTGTTCTATCATTTTTAAATTCATTTTGAAAAGAGAAAGGATTAATAACAAAAGAGAAAAGACTAAGCTGATGACTGATGTTTGAAAGTTGGATATGGATACAGTTCTGTTACTTTTGACTTTTATTGAACAATATTCATTGTTTGTTTCCCATCCATGCTACCATTTTTCACACATTATAACCCCCTCATCTTCCCGACATCCCTACCACTCCCTGTTCAAATGGAAAATTGATTGATGAGTAATAAGATATTGATGGATGTATTGCATGTGCTTTTGTGGTGAATGATAGAGCCAAACTTTTGATTTTATTTAGGTATAGTATAGATGCATGGATTGTTAAGAGTTTTTCATGACATGTTGGAATATTGCTTCAGAATGAGCTTCTTTAGCATGGGAAACAATGGTAGAGGTGCTAATAGAGGTAGAGGAAATTGGCAACGAGGCCATAGAAGGCCACAATTTTCAATACATTTTGATGTTGATCCACAAGAATTAAATCAAATCTTTCAAGCTGGGTTCTTCAACCTAGTTGGACATGGGATCCTCCAGCCTCAACCTGAGATACCTCCCTTCCATCCACATCAAAACTTTTCTAGTATTTGTGTTCCCCTTCATGTGTCTATGCAACTAGAACCACTTGCAGATGATGGTTGGAAAGAGATTGTCCAGTAGCCTGTTGCTCATCACCATGGTTGGCCTACTATGTCTTTTCCATTACCCCCTCCTCCATCACCAAAAAATCCAATTCCCCAAGATGATCATGTTATCTCACCTATGCAGTATTCTCATGCAAGTAAGAGGCTAAAAATTGATGTTCCCAAGCTTGAGAAAGATAAAGGAAAAGGAGTGGCCACTCCCTACAAGTCATCCAAAGAGTCCTCTGAATCTTTGTCTTCACATCTTCATCTTAAGGATGATTGTTCTCATGTTATCATTGCAGCCCAACCTCAAGGTTTCAATCAGCCTAAGACTACAACAAAAAGATCAAAAGAGGACAACAATGAAAGGAGGACAAATTCCTCTCACAGTAAATATGATTTTTAATATTGATTCATGTTATTTTCTATATTGAGGATAGTCTTTTTATTTTGAAATTTTTTTGGACAACAAGCATATATTTAGATAGTGTTTTTTGGACAACATGGATATTATGCTATTTTTGGATATCATTATGTTATATTTTGTTGATATTAAAATATTTGATCATAAATATGAGAATGAGAGTTACAAGGAGGATGTTTGAATCAAATGATTGGGGTTTTATATTTCATGTTTAATGATTATTAAAAGAAATAAATGGGAGTCACAAGGGGTCCCACCTATTTAATTATTATTTAATTAGACCCTTATTTAAATATACAATTATTATTTGTCTCAACTAATTAGTTAAGCTAATTAGTCTTAACTAAAGAAAGTCTGTTGAACTACCATAACTTATTGAGAAGGAATAAAAAAACAATCAAATGAAGAGACAAAGGGGAGAAAATAGAAGGAGAACTTCAACCATAAGGTTTTCTCTATACTAGTGAGATACATTTATCTTTCATTCATTCTGAATTTACTAGAAGGCTTAACCATCTTGATGACATCAGGGTCTTATTGAAGGCAGTAGGATTCAAAACTAAATAATATATTTCAGTGGCTTGTTTTAAAAGTGTATGATTTATCTTTGGCAGTCTTTGTGTTCTTGTTTGTTTATAAATTTAATTTTATGACTGATAAAGAATATTTTGCAGAGTCAAGTGACAAAATTTTGTGGCAAGTTGATCAAGATATTTAGTTTCAGTTTTCTTTTGTTGTCAGAGTCTTTTTGTATGGTTCCCATCAGAGGCTTCTAAATCTAACTTTGGTTCCTACCCTGATAGGGGTTTGTAAAGAGAAATCATCCTTCTATCTCAGAATGAAATCAATACAAAAATCAATTTTGTGATTTCGGTCTCACATATGTATTTTGATGATCTGGTTCTTTTTTTTCTTTTATCTCCATGTACACACTCATGTAATTTCTGTACACACTTATGCAATTTATGTTTAAGTTTATTTGTTATTTTCAAAATTACATATAATATATAAAACAAACCAACCTTGGTCCCTTGTACTTAGTAACTACAAATTAAGTGATTGTTTTTTATTTCAAGGCTAATTAAACCTTGGGTGGCATTCCCAACTATCTTTCCTGAGCTTGACAAGATCTGAAAATGCTTGAGTAAGGTTCTCCATACCTTTTCCTCAACATTTATTTGGCGACCATACTGCAGAGATCTTCCATATCTCTCTCGTTGATTGTATCACAATTATATTTCTTTTTTCTGTTTTGTCTGATTACTCCTTGACTGATTTTTTTTTCCATGAAAGTGTAATGTTTCCAAGACAATTTTTCATTTGGAAACACTAACTAACCACTTATTTGATTGTTTATTGTTGTGTATACAGGCTGGCCATGAAAATTTTGGCCTTATAGTTTATTCAATTATTCATCCACAATTTATACAAGAAGCATTTCAACATATGAAGATCTTCAACAATACACAAGATAGGAACCACAAACAAGATCTGAAATTTATTATAAGAAAGCAAGCACCTGATGCAAATAGAGAAGAAGATCTGGAATAGCTTCAGATGGCTTCAAGACAATAATATGATCTGCATACAAAATTCTCCCGGAGATACAAATTAAGCCTCCCAAAGGTTGCAATATAATATGAATGCTCTAATACAAAAAACAGGGTTTAGCCTAACTCTCAAGCTGCTGGTACGGCCTGCTGAAGACAATGGAGACCAAGGGTTCGTCCCTCCTAAAGATGAAGACCCCCAAATTTTTCTAGAGTCCTCCCAGTGATAGATCAGGGCAATGATAGCCTCTTCCTGAAGTATGGAGACCAAACACTGAAGCCTCCTCCTCAAACTGCAGAATCCCCAAACTGGTACAACCCTCCTGAAACCCTGAATATGAACAATAATTCGGCCTAGATAAATAAGGGCTCTGAATACAATGAAACTCTCTAGGATGATAGATTGGGCAGTCACAAACCCCTGAGAGAAGTTTCAAGGTCAGATTTGGGCTACAGCCTCCTAGATATGAAAATCACTGAATCACCAATTCGTCCTCTATCTACCAAAACCGTCCCAACCTGCAGACAATGATAGGAACGTGATAAATCCTCAAAAAAGCCTCCAAATTGATGAGCAAGGGCCTGCAAGAAAAATCCTAATGCTGAAATCTCCCAAAGATTCCTCAATGGGCTAGATCAAACTATTGTTCAACAAATGGTGCGCCCCTGCTGGAAAATCCTAACTGGTACAACCTTTCTTATCTTCCTGAATAGATGATGGATGTAGAATGGCGTGGGTGGAGTATTTCATCCTCGAGACCAATCTTGGAACAAGCTGAGTGGAATATTTCACCACTGAGTTGTTCTCTAGGGTTTGTAATATCAAAACCCTCAAAACTGTATGCTCAAGAGCATCCACAAGCAAATACCAAATATCCAAGATGAAATGAGAGGTGCACCCTAGCCTTCTCTTTATACTTTTTTCTGTTTCCCTATTGAGTTAAGTTAAACCCTAGGGTTAACTCCTAACTCAACCTCCAATGCTTCTATTCCTTCATTGAGTTACCTTTTTAACTCTTTTTACCTTTTCCCTAAATCAACTTAAAAATACAACATTAGTTTGGTTGACTTTTCCCCTTTGTGTGAGACTATGATCTAGTGGGGATGAATAGACCACTAAGTCTTCCCAAACCTCTTCATCAATAGGTGGGGGACATTACAGTCTCCCCTACTAGAAATTGCTTGTCCTCAAGCAATTACAAACTTGTCATACATACCACCTGTTCATTCTCCCACATGGAATCCTCAATGGGTAGATCCTTCCATCTGATTAGGTATTCTTTGATGCTTCTCTTCCTGAGCCTCTTCTCTCGAACCTCCAATATCTCCTCCAGAATCAAAACAAGTTTTCCCTCTT
>JZKD02S0954763.1:0-13755 GCA_000966675.3 Picea glauca | reverse complement strand
AAAATGCAAGTGTTATATCAATGTAGAATTATCATCCAATAGTTGCAGAGTAAATAAACAATGAACAAATGAGCAATCACACACATACACAGTACACCAGTGTTTTACGTGGAAATCCAAAGCGAGAGAAAACCACATAATGATTTTTCTTATATGTCTTTAAGAATTACATTCATTGGAAGCACCAACTTCATTTGTTTTCCAGCTGCAACTGGAAGGAGGCTCCAACCCCCTATTTTCTCAGGCTACAACTTGAGGGAAGCTCGAACTCCCCAATTCTCTGGATACAACCAGAAGGAGGATAAAACCCCCTATGCTCTTCGGCTACAACTGAAAGGTGGCTACAACCACTTTTCCTTGCCCCATCCAACCACCCCAACGTATAAGTAGAATGATGGAACCACTGTCACACTATCATTGTGAGATATATTGTTGTAAACCTATACCAATCAACCTGCACCAAACAACATGTACCAATAACCTGAACCATGCATCAACCTGTACCTCAACATGTAATCAACATGTACCATAAACAAGTGCATCAACCATGCACCAACCTTTACCAAACAACCTGTAATCAACCTGTACCATAAACAAGTGCATCAACTATGCACCAAACTTGTATGAATAACCTGTCCAAACAACCTATCACAACAACCTGTCTCATCAATCTTATCAACCAAATCATATCTACTCATCAATATCAATCACCAAGACAACTCTCAAAGATGTGCATCAACCAATCATAACACAACAACTCATAATCATCAGGAAGATCAATGTGTGGTTCTAATAATATACTAATACAAGTATGCTACATCATCCATAAATCATGTGTCAACAATACTTCTAACAAGTGCCTCCGACCATGTACCAAGTATGTACCAATCATTATCAACTACTCATCAACTATGACTCATCAATATGTACCAACATCATCAACTATACCCCTCATGTATGTGCCAACTCATCAACTACTTGTCTCAACCATGTACCCAACATGTACCNTGATAAGGAAAATTGTTGAACATTGCATCTCAAGCTGATTCTTAAATAACCAAAATGGAAAGAGTTTCTTGAAGGTCCAAAAGGGTGAAGATAAGGAAATTAAAGGAGAATCAAATGTTTATTACAAATATTCATTGATGGCTTAGTCAAATGATGTTGATGTAGAGAAGGGTAAGACTATTAACAAAAAATCCTAGAATTAAGTGCATAAGTCAATATTTGTTCTTGAGTAGATGTCCATAAATTCAATGAGGGAGAATTGTTCCTTGTGAAAAAAGTAGTGGTAACATCTATTTTTTATTTTGGAAATCAATAGAACCTAATTTTTGAATCATTGGTACAATAGTTAGGATTGATGACTACTACACATCATGAACCATATCCTTTGGTGAGAAATTCCTTCCATAATGTTAGGTACCAGATCTATTATGATGGAATAAGAAGAAATATTACAATGAATAATAGTGGATCAACAACATAAAATATAAATATTGCAGAGAAGAACAACGGAACAACAAAATAGATGGATCCACAACACCAAAATAATACCTTTATTGATAGGAAACAATGTTCACTTGCCTCTTCAAGGGGGAAACCTCCAGTAGAGCAGAGATCTATTACAATAATTCTCTAGAAAAGACCCTCTCACATCTTCTACTCTTATTTATACTAATTCTATCTTCTAAAGAACATTCTAGAGGAAGATCTTTCTAGAAGCAAAAGCTTCTATTAGGTCTTCTTACACAAAAACCATTTTTTTCTCTTCACTAAAGATGGAGGGTGAGACACTACTATGGTGGGAATATATATGCCAAGAGATATTTCTTATGAAGAAAAAGCAAGTGATAGACTAGAAGGAGTCGAAGATGCTTGTCAATATTTGACTCTATATTATGGGGTATGAAGAAGAAGAACATTTTAAGTGGAATCTTCTCAGAAAAATACATGGATAAAGAGTTCAAGCATACACAAACCAAGTTTAGAAATAAGTGAATTCGACTAGGTATCAACCAATTTGATCGAAAGGTGATGATGAAATACATAAACAACTAAAGGTGATTATTTTTTAGGTCAAGGCCTTTTATGAGGAATGTAAAAAGGCCATGTATATTAAGGGGAAAGATGGTAAGAAGTCCACTAACAAAACAAGCTCCTTGATATGGAAGGAAAGAAAAGGCTTGGAGGAAAAAGAAAACATACAAGAAAGAAGAAGTATACCAATTCTAAATAAATGAAAGAATTACATTGTGAACATTGTAAGATTGATGATCATGATAAGGAAAATTGTTGAACATTGCATCTCAAGTTGATTCTTAAAGAGACAAAATGGAAAGAGTTTCTTGAAGGTTCAAAAGGTTGAAGATAAGAAAATTAAAGGAGCATCAAATGTTTATTACAAATATATATTTATGGCTTAGTCAAATGATGTTGATGTAGAGAAGGGTAAGACTATTAACAAAAAAACCTAGAATATGAAGAGTGGCCATGGAATTTCATAATTGTGGTCATAATAGTCCATCAAAGAACTTGTTAAGCCCTAGACAAAGCCCCATGTTAAGCATAAAAAACCTTATTAATCCCTAGATATTGCATTATTACATTTCTAGTGTTATATTAATGGTTGGCTAGAACCTTTCAATGTACCATTTCATTATAATTGTACCCTTTGTCTCCTATATATACCAAGGAGACCTAGTCTTAGGATCATCATATATTGTCTTCTGAATTGGGTATATTTTAAAAAGAGGTTTCCACCTCGAAGTGGATTGTATTCATTAACTTTTTGTCATTTTCAAGGTGCTTGGTTCATAAAAAAGGAGGTTTCTCCCTCGAAGTGGAATGTATTCATTGACTTTTGCCTCCCATGTATCAAAATAATATGATATTTAAAGTTTTCAAAAATAAATATCATATGTCTATTGTCTGTCCCAAAATAAAGTATCATGTGTCGAGAATAAAACTCTGTCATATCACAAATTAAAAAAGATGAGGGTATTTCTTTATGAAAATATTTTCTCTTTCTTTCCTTTCTTCAGACACATATAGTCTAAGATTTAGTACATCCTTGAGAAAATATTTTTTCTCTTCATACTTACATACTTCTAGATGCATGTCACTAAAGAAAATTTCTCCACCGCTTTCTTCTTTTGTTGATTGTTGTTTTGAGTGAAAAAAGGATTACTGGGATGCATTGGTGTTAGGGGTAGTAATAGGTTTCTTTCCTTTATCCATTTGAATTTCATGAGAAGTCACTCTATTTTCCTTGGGAGGAGAACGAACTATGGAAGCAGTCAACATAACAAATGGTCATGTGTGAGAAGGTAGAAGGGGGTTGACATGACACTATGTGATACCCAAAGGAGGAATCATTGGGTTGTTATCCCAACCATCATTCACGAGTTAAACATGAAGCTCGGGAAAGTCCATGATATTGGGGTGTGGTTGCAAAGGTGCACTAGGGGGAGATGGGGGTTGAGATAAAGTAGGCTATCCATCAAGGTTTAGGTAATCAGTTTTCACTAGTTGGTTAAAATCATTTGAATCTGTATCAAAATGGATATAAAATATCATCCTTGTTGGATTGCTGAGAGGGGGGGTGAATCAATAATAGAGAAATTTAATCCTTTTTCACCATAAAATGCAAGTGTTATATCAATGTAGAATTATCATCCAATAGTTGCAGAGTAAATAAACAATGAACAAATGAACAATCACACACATACACAGTACACCAGTGTTTTACGTGGAAAGCCAAAGCGAGAGAAAACCACATAATGATTTTTTTTATATGTCTTTAAGAATTACATTCATTGGAAGCACCAACTTCATTTGTTTTCCAGCTGCAACTAGAAGGAGGCTCCAACCCCCTATTTTCTCAGGCTACAACTTGAGGGAAGCTCCAACTCCCCAATTCTCTGGATACAACCAGAAGGAGGCTACAACCCCCTATGCTCTTCGGCTACAACCGAAAGGTGGCTACAACCACTTTTCCTTGCCCCATCCAACCATCCTGACGTATAAGTAGAATGATGGAACCACTGTCACACTATCATTGTGAGATATACTGCTGTAAACCTATACCAATCAACTTGCACCAATAACCTGAACCATGCATCAACCTGTACCTCAACATGTAATCAACCTGTACCATAAACAAGTGCATCAACCATGCACCAACCTTTACCAAACAACTTGTAATCAATCTGTACCATAAATAAGTGCATCAACTATGCACCAAACCTGTATGAATAACCTGTCCAAACAACCTATCACAACAACCTGTCTCATCAATCTTATCAACCAAATCATATATACTCATCAATAGCAATCACCAATACAACTCTCAAAGATGTGCATCAACCAATCATAACACAACAACTCATAATCATCACTAAGATCAATATGTGGTTCTAATAATATACTAATACAAGTATGCTACATCATCCATAAACCATGTGTCAACAATACTACTAATAAGTGCCTCCGACCATGTACCAAGTATGTACCAATCATTATCAACTACTCATCAACTATGACTCATCAAGATGTACCAACATCATCAACTATACCCTTCATGTATGTGCCAACTCATCAACTACTTGTCTCAACCATGTACCCAACATGTACCTCAACCAAAATCCCTCATCAATTTCATCATCCAAATATGATTTATAACTCTATAATAGACCTGGTGTATATGATCACATACCTGCAAACCTTCCTTAACTTTAACAACAAGAGACTAGCATTTTCATCAAATTTTACTTTAGTCTCACATGACTAGTTTTGGATTAGTCAACAAACCTAACTTGAAATAATCATAACTATGTACTTGTAATGATTAAAGATATGAAAATAGTACAAAATGTTCTTCAGTGTGTTTTATGCCAAAATGGAGTTCTTCATAAAAGGAGTTATAGCCAAAATGGCATACCTTGTTGAATTCTATCTTATTCTAGAGAGTGAACTGGTAGAGCGTGCCCCGAAAAGAATATTTGTTGTATGGATATGCAAATTGTACAAAGAATACTAAATACTTTACACTGACCAAAAAAAAAATCTTACTAAATTTGGATCTGTTATGAAGAAGTTATGACGTTTTTACCCGAAACACTTGTTTTAGACTAGTTTCAGGACTAGCGACAAACCTTATTTTCCACGGAGTGTAAATCCAAAAATACAACGAACTACAAGCTGAAATTTGTACCACAACTACTTGGATATGTTTCCTCAATGACCTCCCAATTTCACAGTCTAAATAATTCTAGAAAAAAGTTTATTGTGAAAATGGTGAGATGGCTTGTAAATAACATACATGTGAAAGCATCATCAAAAGAATTTATCCTCCCTTGAATTTTGGCCTTCTTTACTTCAGCTTCCCTTTGAAATTTGGCTGAGATATCTTTTGGTTACCTCAGCCACTTGTAGATATTCAATATGCTCAAGTGTGATTAAAATGAGAGAGTCTTCCCTCTTATTTATACTTTCATGTAGCTTCCTCAAGGGGTTAGATTTTAACCATCTTAACCCACCTTCCTTATTTTAGGGTTAACCCACTTCTAACCACTTGTCCACTTAGTAATTTCTCCACTAACTTTATTATTTAAATGATTTATTTTGTATCCACTTTTATTTATAGTATACTCATCACTTTACTTTATTATTTAAATAATTTCTTCTTTGCAAACACTTTGACTACTTTGACTTTTTGGGTCTTCTAGATGACTCATGGGGGTTCTCCAACTTCACATGGCCATAACTCTTTAACCATGAGGAGTTATGTGACGTTCCACATACCACTGAAAATGGAATGACATGTACTATCCATCTAGAATAGTCTTTACTTGCAAATATATCAAAACTCGTACCATTATCCATCAAACAAACTTGGGTCCATTACCCAAACCTAAGTTCTCCAATTTCACATGGCCATAACTCTCTAACCGTGAGGAGTTATGTGATGTTCCACATACCACCGGAAATGGAATAATATGTACTATCCATATAGAATACTCTTTCCTTTAAATATATTAAAAATCATATTGTTATACATCAAACAAACTTGGGTCCATTACCCAAACCTTTGTGCTACCGAAATTTGCTACCGGACTTTCTCCAAGGGTTGAAAACAATCACTAAGGGTTGAAAACAATCTAAAATATCACTCTTCAATGGTTGACATCAATGAAAACCAACAATCCATACCAATTTTCCATCAACCTAAGCCAAATGTCTGACAATCCTCTTGTGCCTCCCTTGATGCCAAAATACATTTGGCATTCTGCCTCTTCTTCATGTGTTTCCTCTGTTACCCCCTCTATTACTCCCTCTGCTAAAAAAGCTCATCTAATTACCATTATCATTTTGATCAATCCAAAATCTTTAGAATATAATACAAGACATGAAATAATAAAAATTCATTACAAAACTTGTTAAATATGATTTAATTATGGCTCTAAATATAGCATGGCAATTCAAGCATAGATGAGAGAAATGAAACAGGAATAATCTATGAAAGAGAAGAAAATGCAAAACTTATTTAACACCAATATTTTCACTTCTAGTTTTCATAATCTGGAATTTTAAATCCTCTTTAATGCTTCTTTAAAAAAACACACTTTGCATATAAACAATTCAAAGTTTGTTTTAAACATATGGATAGGGATAAACATGTGAATGAAATTATATATGGTTAAGATACATGGTTTTCATAATCTGGAATTTTAAATCCTCTTGAATGCTTCTTAAAAAACCACACTTTGCATATAAACAATTCAAAGTTTGTTTTAAACATATGGATAGGGATAAACATGTGAATGAAATTATATATGGTTAAGATACATGGTAAAAGGGAGTATATTTTATAAAAAATATATATAATGAAAAAACAAATGTGTGAAGTCCATGTAAAAATAGTTTTAACCATTTAGTGTCATCCATCATTCTTACTGAAATTTAAATCCCCTATGTGCTTTTAAAAACTTGCACATATGGCCATAATAAAATTATTATAAATATCAACCAATAGTATTACTATTATTATTGATTTGCATCAATTAAACATCCATGTCATACTCCAATATTCACAATTATGTAAAATTGTCATATAATGTAAACCAATTTCATTTGTGTTAATATATATATTATTCATAAACGTGACAATTCACAGTTTTCAATTGTGGGATTTTAAAAGAGAAAAAAATTGAGTATAAGAGCAAAAAGAATGCCATATGACCCATATCCCTAAGTTTCCCTGTCAAGAAATCCAAGAGGAAGAATGGCACATGACCATGGGATCATGAATTCAAGTAGAAGCACTTTTGACAAGAAGAAACTAATGTCAAGATCATTTTTTTTTCTCAAGCAAACCAAAGACACAACACCAATAAACTTTTGTAATAAATTCATAATCAAAACCCAACTTGAAACTCTGTATATACCAACAACCATTACTCATTGGTTCGACTCGTGATTCTTT
This sequence comes from Picea glauca, assembly GCA_000966675.3. Taxonomy (NCBI): domain Eukaryota; kingdom Viridiplantae; phylum Streptophyta; class Pinopsida; order Pinales; family Pinaceae; genus Picea; species Picea glauca. The sequence goes on along the minus strand of JZKD02S0954763.1, from coordinate 6,269 downwards.
ACAACCCATTTCACAATAAAACCCTCCCAGAGTATCCAATATGAAATGGAAAGTGATAATATGAACTAATGACATCCATGAGCATACAAGAAAAATGGAAAAAGATAACATTCACTGCAAATTATGAACCCATAAAATGCTTTCCACAATAATAAACTTGTAAAAAATTGCACCATCTCTTTTAAATTCATCAAATAATTGTTTATGGATGCAAGATAGGGAAGGAAAAACATCCATACTTGTTACCAACTAACCAGATCCATAACTAACATTTATCAACAAATTATTTTGCAAGGAAATGCTCAAGAGTTGTGCAAGTACTTACCTCATTCCACACTAATTTATATCAGTCTTCTGAACTTGAAATGGTTGCAAAACGAACAACAGAGTTGGTTCATCTAAACACATTAGTGGTGGCTTCCTTTACACGTCATAAACAAACTAATGTGCAGCAATGGTAACCCTAACAATTTCCAAGGAGTGAGATAGTGGGTTTGTTAGAATTAATTCTCAAGTCTCATCAAATTAATGCATGGCGTATGTAAGCCCACTCACAACCCATGCATCATCAACCTCCAAATGATACCATGTAATATCAATACCCACTACATAATGTTAAAAGAATATGTGACATGTGCGTTGAGCCACAACTGTGGTCGAGACTAATCATAGGATATAATATAACATTTTCCCAATATCAACCACTTGCTTGTTAACTTTTCCATAAATTATATACCTTGCATACTTTATGTATGTGAACTATACATATGAGAATCATATACTTGTTTGCTTCTATAACGTTTCAAATATCACTTTATAACATCTATTCCTTTTGAACCTACAACCTAGCACAATACAACATGCATATGCTTATACAAACAAGTATTTTGTATGACTATTCAAAACCATGATCCAATAATATATCTCTCTTCAATACCATTTTTTGTGTTGAAGGTATATTCATTCATAAAATATCATAGGATGCTAGGAACCATCAAGCCAAATATCCACTGTCATGCAATAATTATTTTTAAATGCCATACTTGAAGTGATGCCCAAACTGAAAATGGTACCATGCCATAATGTTGAGAATGAGAATGTCATACACGAACTTTATCATTTCAGTGTTTTCATCTAGGGGACTCCACCTATATAATTATTTAAAATTCTTTAAATGATTTATAGGTTTCACAACTTTTTATGAAATTTTTGGAATAGGTGGACGACCTATGAGTCAATACATGGTGACTCCACAAGGTAGTCTAATATTAGTAGACTAGAACTCAAAATATCCGGTTTCATTCTCAGAACTTTTGATTTCAATTTGTTGATTTTATTTCCTTCTCGGGAATGATGTTTCAATAGAATTTTTTATGAGAATTTATTGTATTCCAACTATAAAAACACTAATGGAAGAGGATAACGGGAAAGAATAAAACATGGAAGAAATGTATCAATCAATGTAGTAAGGTGATTTAGTTGGTGTTGTGTTGGTTTTGTCACTTGGGTGAGAAAAAAAACAACACTTGCATGCTTAGTTAAGCCAGCTAAACAAGACAGAAGTTTGTGAGTTGATTAGATTAATCAAATACACATGAAAACAAAGAAATACAACTAAAAACAACTAAGAAATAAATGTTAGAGAAGCTTCAGAAACTAGAACCACGAGAATAAAGAAATGACCAACATATAGCTACTAATGGATCAATAGATTGATAGGATAAACACCGTAGAGAAAGGCAGGGACTTATGAGTCCTCTCTTCCTCCTTGGGAGGGATCTTGAGTTCCCTAATTGAGAGCTCTTCTCTTCATACAATGAAAGAAATGACAATGGTGAAGAAATACAATGCATATTCCCTCAAGAGGTGAGTGGAATGGCCTATTGCAATGGTGCTTGAATGATTCAAAGAGAAAAGAGGATTCTCAAAGAAGAATTCTTACAGCATAACAATACCTTGAAGATATTATTTTCTTAGCACACCCATGGCACATATTCATAGCATCCATACATGGCAAGATATAATTGGTTCATAGTGTGAACAAGGGGCCTTTTAGGGCCCTTCCTAGCCCTTGACCAGCCTCAAAGCTAGAATTTGCTCAGATATGAGTGTCAAATCGTGTTGGGGGTCGAACTAGAAGTGGTTGAGGGTCCAACAAGATTCACAAATGCATCGTTCACAGGAGTGTGGATTTTCTCGTAGACAATCACACATCTTGTGCACAGTGCGCGCTGAGGCCTGTGTTGGCTTGCACATTCTGTGCACTATGCGCGTGCTCCCTTTGGTGAATTTGTGCACTTTTATTTTTGAACCAATTATATAGTTTTTTTTTTCCTTTTTGGTGGAATTTGGTGTTGTAGGTGGACTAATTGTTGTTGGCATTGATGTTTTCTTTAACCATTGTGTGCAATGTCGTAGGCGATTTTTTAGTGATAACAGATGCCCCTTGATGTTTGAGGTTAAGAGCATACGTATAGCTGAAATACATCAATGTTTATTTTGTTGAGAGTGCAATTGTAATGAAGATTGAAGAGAGGAACTGTAAGAGTGATCCGCTAGAGGGAGAGGTAAAATTGTGGGACCCAAACCATTCTCTAGGAAAAAACAAAATATGTGTACAAACGAGGCGTGCATGCCCCATGCTCGTGTCATGAAACAAAAATATGTAACTATAACTGAAGGTGTATGATTATGTAGATAACTGTGGCACCCTTGGGGGAGATCGATAACGGAAGATGACAATTTTGACTAGTGAACAAGATTTGAAGTGAGTAAAGGACGACTGTAAGAAGTGTCGATTACACATAGGCATTGATGGCCTAATAAATTCAGAGGTCTTTGGTTGGTATGAAAAAATGCAACAATCACATAATAAGACCCATCGTAACATGAGAGTTTGTTGAAGTCGAATGTTATGGGGGTCAACGGAATCAAAAAATCAATGATGATTCTCGTTGTTCCATATGAGACTCCTCATTGAAAAGGTAATGAGAGTCAAGATATTGTTGCCCTTCTAGAAACTGTGTTGATGTCAACAGAAAGGGAGGCGCGATGCCAAGAAGAAAAGGGAATATTGAAATCGATGGAGTAATAGCTGATATCAGGTATTGACGAGTAACATGAATGAAGTCAAGATGTTGGGGGACTCGAGACTGCCCTTGGTTGGGGATTTTGAAGGGTGACTGGAAGCAACCGTAAAACTAGATCTAGTGTCAAGGGGACGACTAGATATAGGGTTAAAATGTGCTAGAGGCTAACAAAGTGGGAAAACTCAGATATCGTGAGGTACATGGACTTGGGATACTCGTGGTTTGTTAATGATGTCGATGTGAAAAAAGGGTGGATGCCCCAACCAAGGGAGACATGGATTTATTTGGCGGGTAAAAGAAGGTCATCGAGGATGACGACTAAAAAGCTATGTATATGCTAGAAACAAAAGGATTTATACAATTACCAAAGAAATAAAGAATAATATGGGTTGAGTATACAAATACAAAAACGAGTGTCCCAATGAAAGATGGCTTGGCCTGTTTAGGGAAATTTTTTGTGAAATATAATTGGTGGAGGGTGGGGGCCCCATGGGTGGGTTTCTGTATGAGGTAAGTGGATGGAGGACAATCTACATATGGGAAAAATGATGGTGGATGAGATGGAGGGATAATGAAATCGCGAGGGTGCAGTCAATAGAACCAAGTGTAGGATGATATGACCTAGGATTCCATTGGGAAGGTTAGAAAAATGATGAGAAGATGTATGGGGTTCATTCTCGGAAGTGAAAAAGACTATCAGGAATCCCAATCCTAGGGGTGAAATCAGTATGAGTGTCAAGTTGTCGATGGGAACTATGAATGGGACAACTCATGTGGGGGAGAGTGCTATCGGATGATAGTACCAAAATTTGGCAGAGGTAAAGGTATTGAAGATCCGAATGTAGGGATCCTAAATAAAAATGGTAGAGGCTGTGATTGGGGTATGCAAGTGATTTACAAAGGGAATAATTACATTCCAGTGTCGAACATATACCTAAAGGGGCTGTAAGCTTGCTAAAAAAGTACATTCACACATGAAACCAAATACTCGACATGAACAATATCTGATGATAAAGAATATAGGATAACTATTTTATTAATATTGAAAGTGAGCATGCGTACCTGAACGTGGTGTGAGAAAAATGCTCCTCCGGGGCCTAGTGCAGATGATAACCTAGGGAATGTGAATGTGTAGATAGAGGGACTAGGACCCCGTAGCTAAGAACGAATCGGAAAACATAGGCTCTGAGTTCCTGTAATAGAGTGTGGAAGTTTGGAAAAATGGGCTATATATGGATGGTGGACCCACAATGCCACCTCATTTGTACCTGTCACTATTGTTGAGCGGACGATATAGCTGTGATGAGTTTTTGATATTGTGGGAGTGTGAGGCTATCGATCTGGGAGTGGCGAGAGACAGGTTGGTGGTCATATCATCTCGCACCTTGTGAAATTCATAGTTTGTAGGTAGGGGCTGTACGAAGGGTCGTACATGGGATTTCAAGGGTAGGGCCCCACAAGTGTGCAGGAAAAGGGGGAATACCAGTACATATGTGTGCAGGTATAACATTGTTTCCCGCACATGTGAGCGCGAAGGTGGGACAAAGAGACGTGTATGAGATGCGCACCTGTCTGACTGATAGTTGTGCATTCATGCGCGACTATTTTTCAGACAATTGCGCATTAATGTGCAGTTATACGAAGGACAGGTGCGCACATGTGTGCAAATGTCTAGGGAAAATCCATGTATTGTGGGAAGGCTAAGGGGTTGTGATTTTTTGGATATTTTATGCTTTTTGATGGATGATGAGGCTGATAAAATGTTTTTGCGTGGATGCAGGTGATCAACAGAGCATATAGAACAATGTCGGTCCACTGGCGAGAGCACGAGTGGGACAGGTTACGAGAGGCTATGATGGTGCAACCGGGAGTATGAAGACACTTGGCAGCCTCTAGGTTGCTCAAGTTCTTTGACTACCCTCTTATACGATCACAGGGGTACCTACTTCAGTTTCTGGTGAGGATGTGGAACACTAATCTACAGTGCTTCATTGTGAGGGTGGAGTAGCTGACATTCTTTTCTATAGAGGATGTATACTTCTTAACAGGGCTCCCATTCCCTGGGTTGGCCCTAGATGTTGATCCCCATCTGCCCGGGGAGGATCGGGTGGATACCATGGCAACGCATCACTATACTAGGCTGAAACTGATGTCGGGTTCGATCATTCGTATCGAGGCCATCGACGACCTCTTGACTGAGTGCATTGCAAAAATGGTGGTGAGGATCTATGGATGCTTGGGTACTCATCGGATCACCGATGGTAAGTTGAGGGTGGTGGAGCAGGTCCTGGATGGGGAGTTGTTTGCATGGGGTGTGATGATGCAAACCAAGATTTTGTCCCAGTTGAACCGATGTCGGTGAACCGACTTCGTTGATTTTTCTTTCGGGTTCTCTATGGTGGCTTGGTTCTTGGAGAGGGTGCCTCTGTTGCGCCCGAGAATTCTACTAGATCCAGCAGAGAGACTAGAGCCACGACTGATGTGATGGGCCCACGTGTTGTCCCAACATGGAGGTGAGGAGGGTGGCCACTATTTCACGACCACGGTGGCTCGAGTGTGGCACCAAATGCCATAGGTGATCTTAAGATATCCATACGCGGGTATGGACTACCGACAGGATTCAAACATGATGCTTCCTCCTAGGGAGGACTGGGACCAACGAAGTATGTGTCGTATTTTGATTATGTTTTGTGATTGGGATAGATATCATTTATCATATATGTATACGGATGATGACACTATATCTGGTGTTGTTTTGCAGATGTTGGTCCTCGAGGATGAGAGGTCGAGGTTGTCGGGGAGCCAGCTCGGCATGAGCCTACAGAGCTGAGGGTTGGATAGAGGTGACAATGAGATGAAGCTAGTATTGGACTAGAGAGAGAGCCACAGGAAGATGTCAGGGTCATGTTGGAGGATCTATGTAGATATTTCAAGTGGGTCCTGCAGGTTGTGCCTGAGGGAATATGGGCCCACATCTAAGACGAGGAGGTCCTAGACCAGTGTGTGGGGGTTCCGGCTGAGTGGCAGACTCTAATTTGTAGAAAAGCAATGGAGGGGGCAACGATGATTGGTCGACTGCCTCCTAGAGCTCGAGGGCCCCTGACTGGTGGGGCACCTCTGAATGACAGAGGACCTGGGGGGGAGCTCTGGGGGCACCTTGAGTGTCGTTTTTGTATGTAT
>JZKD02S0954752.1:0-13755 GCA_000966675.3 Picea glauca | reverse complement strand
TATATATATATATAGGGTGTGTGTAACAAGAAATTTAAAGAGTGACAAAATGAATGACTCAAGAAAACAAAGATGTGTGGTAGCGAAGTCCCTACCGGATTGAATTGGGATAGGAAAAAGTAGCTGAGGCAGATGGAAACTGCAGTAGAGATGTGGCAAGCAGCATGAAGCACTACTGGTATCCATGCAGTAAATGACACATGGCCTCTAGAGCCCCATTTTATTTTTTGAAAGCATAGAACATAATAGAATTTGTGCATAGTGGAAGATAAAAATTTATGACGACACAAATATGAAAGGAGATAAAAAAACAGTTTAGTTTGAAATATACTAAATAAGTTACAAGTTCCTGGAAATTTAAATGCATTTTCCATATATACTGGTGAAATATAAAAAATGTATGAGGACATAAATATAAAAGGAGATAAAAAAAAATAGTTTTATTTGAAATATATCAAAAAATAAAAGTCTGTTACGTACTAAATAAGTTACAAGTTCCTAGAAATTTAAATGCATTTGTCATATAGATTAGTGAAAGATAAAAATGTATAAGGACATAAATATAAAAGAAGATAAAAAAAATAGTTTTATTTGAAATATATCAAAAAATCAAAGTCTGTTACATATTCCTGGAAATTTCAATGTGTTTGTCATATAGATTGGGATTGGGGCTCCTGCGGACCATAAGAGAAATATGTACAAGAAACAAGACTGTAGAAAGAAGAAGTGGGTGATGGTAGAGTGAAATACCTGAAAAATAAATAAATTGAAAGGTATCAGTCTTTGGCTAGACATTTCTATTTAAAAAAGTGGAATAACTGGGTTGATAAACAAAACAGGATGCGATCAGTAGACTTACAATGATGGTACATATGACCCCTTTTGATATTTGCTTGTGGATGCCTTCTCATTGATATTGTTGACGGTTGTTGGAATCGTGGAAAGTGTCTGTTGCCTTTCGTCGGCGACCTGCTTCAATTCCCTTTCGAGCCATTCTTTAATGTAGCTTCTCATTAGGGCGACGTTGATCTCATTCCATATTTTAATGTCGAAAAGTTCATTTTCTAATTCCTCGAAGTTGATAGAAAGATTACGCAGAGCCTGATCAATTTCCTCATTCTGTATTGAATAGTCGACTAGCCAGTCATCGACGCCATCTTGACCATATTCAAGGATGTTGTAAAATTTTTCCAAAGACAACACTTTAAACATAACAACCTGTTTATCGAAGTCTTGCATAGTTAAGGGCAAGGAGTTGATGATTAAGTTGGGGTCTTGTAATTCGTTGGTCCTTTCGGCTAAGTTTATTCTGGACAACCATGTGAAATTTTTTTCTTTCTTTGATATGGCTTGTTCACATGACTGAACAATGAGATGCAGGTTCTTCACTCTTTCTTTCCAGCGTGCATTTAATTGACTGATCCAGTTTTTGGATGGAAGATCTTGTTGTCTTCTTTTTGTTTCTTTCATGTTGTTGACAATGGTGCCAAAAGGAAGGATTGTGTTTAAATAGAAATTTTCTTCATCTTTTAACTTTGCCTGCAAATGTTCGAGAAAACTATGTGCCCTGGTTCCAAGGGAATCCATGGTTTGTGATGTTTCCCATGCCTCAGTAACCGATTACATTATTTTCTTGATATTATTCTCCACATATCCTCTACAGGATGTGAGGAGGCTGGACGATCCTTTTAACTTGGCTGCAGGGGTGGCAGGAATGGCTATTGCCAAAGGATTGGCAAGCAATGGCATATGAATCAAAGCCTTTTCCAATTCCCTGTCTTGGTCCTTCAATTTGGCATTCTCAACCTCGATGCCTCCAATGGAATCATGAAGTGCATCTACGCTCACTATGTGAAGTTGACAGATTTGGGATGGCTGCATGTTCGCAAAGTTGACCTCTAAACGAGATTTTCCTTTCTTATTTTAATTTTTTTTTTCAATAATCAATTTTTTGGATTGGCTGTAAAAAACAACGCTTTGGAACACGAAGGATTCATCTTCGTCAAAATTTTCGGTATCGGATATGTCCATTGGAAGAATATGTTGGATGGTGTCTCCAGGATGATCAAGGTAGTGGAGCACGCTATCCAGACCAGGGTCAAGTTCCATGTTCTCACTTTGAATTTCGGGCTCTTTCTCCTGTCCCACATTTTTTTTTTCTCTTCTTGTCTACTGGAAGCTTGTGAAAACTATCAATTTTAGAGTGAGGAGGGTCATTATCTCCTCCTTTGTTTGAAGAAATATGAGTTGCTTTGTTGTTGTGGTGGGCCGTTGGAGAGATGCTTTGAGATGTCGTACTTTTTGGAGTGCTATTCGTCGATTGAACACTCTTGTCACCGGGGCCTTTCCCTTGTTTCTTGTACAATTTAGTGTTTCTTTGCAGTGTGTCTAGGTCGTCGACATCATCAGAAGGAGTGTTGCCATCAATGTCTCTATTTTCGGACAAGTGTTTTTTGAAAGAACAATCGCCAAAGCCAAGTGTTTGTAAATGTTGTCAGAAAAATTTATCGGGGTCAAACCCTCTTAGGATTTCAACATATATCAGGTTGAAGTTGCTAGAATGCACTGCCAATTCGTCAATTTTGTTGACATTTTTCAACACGAAGTCCCCGACTTTCCAAGGCAGAGGAATGAATTGTTTTTTTCTCTTTTCTTGGAATAGATGCAACCAGTAGTTGTATTGTCGTGATACCTTTGCAAAAAACATTCTATCTGTAACGTGACATGGAAGGTGAGCAGGTTTTTCCATGGAGCCAAAAATCCTTATCACAGTGTAATTATCCAAATGTTCAAGTGTCCCCTTCCTATCCAAAAAACTAGTTTCCTGTTCAGATATGTGGGGAGCATCTTCTCCTAACAACAAAACTTTGAAAATAGACACAAATCCATTAAAAACCTCATAAAAACAGTGGGAAGCCTTGTGTTTCCACAAGGCCTGGTACCAGGACATTACTGGATCAAATTCCTGGTTGACATTATTGGACAAAGACAGTTCTGGAAACTGGCAACAATGAGCTATCACAAAAACTAAGTAGGATGACATATACAATTTCTTTTCCCTTTTGAAGCTTGACAATTGGGAATGGATTTCTTGGGATATTAACTTGCTCCAATAAAAAATGGCTCGTTCCTTGTCTGTGAAATACAAAATATAAAGAGCCATCCAAGAAACAGTTGTTGTGGACTCTTGTCCCATTATTCTTGTAAACAACCAGGCAATTTCACGGAATTGATTTCTAAATGAACTAACCTACAAACTTGTGATATCTTCATGAACTACAATCGGGTCTTCCAATAAATGGGGAAAGAGGTCCAACCCATTATTATGCTTTGCTAGGAACTGTTTGCAATATTCTCCTATGAACACCAATGTTGGCTCCGACAATCTTAACATCTGGTGGAAGACCTGAGGTGACAAAGAAACAGAAGAGCGGTCCCATAGTGGAATAATTCTTTTGTCTGAAATAAATTTATCGGTGCACCAAGAGACCAACTCCTTACAGTCAAAAACTCCAGGGACACATCCTGCATGAGAAATCCCAGAGGTCCAAATTAATTGGTTTTGGGTGGCAGGGGTTGCATAATAAGAATATGCCCTGGACCACTGGAAGTTCTATTCCTCACACCCGAAGATGTTTACCGTATCTCCACAAAACTACTGTCGAGCTGATGCCATAGGTTTATATGAACATTGGTTTTCTCTAGATTATGGTTGAAATGAATAGTTGGAGTCGATAATGTAAATCCTTGCAAAATCTTGGTTAAATGCTTATGAATGGGAAAGCTCCTCAAGCCTTTCGTTGAATAATGACAACATGTATGGGTGGTGCATGATGAACTGTTAGCAGTAAAGCTTACTTATTTCATATTTAGAAGTGAGGAGGTGGCAGGTACGATGAAGAGAAATTAAGGATTAGAGGTTTCGTGAACGTGGCAAGCCAACAAAGTGCGAACAACATTTCATGATTTTGAAATCAACACTTGGAAGGGATAATATAACCCCCCACAAATCTTGGTTTAATGTGTATTAATAGGAGATATCCTCGAGCCTTGCGACCATCAATGACAATCTGTATGGTTCCTACACGATTAGCTGTTAGAATTAAATGTCACTAATTGCATATTTAGAAACAAGCTATATATATATATATTAAAACATTTTTTTTTTATTATAGATAAGTGCGAAGGTCACAGAGACGTGGGAGATTAAGGAACGAATGGCAAGGTCTGAGAATCGGTTGGATGGGATTCAAAATAGGGTTATGGGGGATACTCAGGAGAGACGAGTGTTCCATGGTCAAATTTTATGTATCAAAATTTTTGACTGCAAAACGTGTAAAACAGAATAGAGCATGATGGGGCAGTCCAGCGGTCGGTTTGTATATTNAACATTTTTTTTTTATTATAGACAAGTGCGAAGGTCACAGAGATGTGGGAGATCAAGGAACGAATGGCAATGTTTGAGAATCGGTTGGACGGGATTCAAAATAGGGTTACGGGGGATACTCAGGAGAGACGAGTGTTCCATGGTCAAATTTTATGTATCAAAATTTTTGACTGCAAAACGTGTAAAACAGAATAGAGCATGATGGGGCAGTTCAGCGGTCGGTTTGTATATTTACAGAATTCCATGAAAGTGGCTAAGTATGATGATGGGAAATGGTCGGTCGGACTCGTTTTCAGAATCGAAGATTGAAGATTTTGTGAACCGACCAACCCGACGACGTGCAACTGACATTGAAATTTTGGTTTTATGCATATTAATGGGAGATTTCGTCAAATCCTAGTGTAGAATTAATGTTTTCTATTTACATACCTAGAAATAAGATCTTATATATAATTTCTAATTGCTAATTGAAAAAGGGCGCGGGCACAGGAAACAACGATTAGGAATAGGATATTTATTGAACCCACCAACCCGACGATCCACGAAAGAAATTTGAAGAATTGGTGAAGTATGGAAAGCAGATGGGCGCACTTAAAAATGGGGTGACAATAGTTCCACAGGAGATGTGAGGACCCGACAATCAAATTGTATGTCTCAGAAATTTTCAGAGCAAAATGTACTATATATATATATATATATATATATATAAACGTTTTTTTATTATAGACAAGTGCCAAGGTTGGGGAGATGAGGGAGAGAAAGGAACGAATGGAAAGGTCTAAAAATCGGTCGGCCGAGATTCAAAATAGGGTTATGGGGGATAATCAGAAGAGGCGAATGTCCCAAGGTCAAATTTTATGTATTGGAATTTTTTACTGCAAAACGTGTAAAACAGAAGAGAGCATGATGGGGCAGTTCAACGGTCGGTTTGTATATTTGCGGAATTCTGGGAAAGTGGCCTAGTATGGAATAGGGAAACGGTTGGTCGGACTCGTTTTCGGAATCGAGGATTGAATATTTCGTGAATAGACCAACCTGACGACGCACAAATGACATTCCATGATGTTTCAAATTAACAGTCGAAATGGATAATATAACCATCCAAATTTTTTGGTTTTATGTGTATTAATGGGAGATTTCCTCAAATCCTGGTTTAGCATTAATGCTTGCTAATTGCATACCTAGAAATAAGATCTTATATATAATTGGTAATTTCTAATTGCAAAAGAGCGCGAGCACAAAAAACAATGATTAGGAATTGAATATTTCTTGAACTCGTCAAACCGATGATCCACGAAAGAAATTCGAAGAAATGACGAAGTATGGAAAGCAGACAGATGAGCTTCAAAATGGGGTGACAATAGTGTTGATATTATGGTAGCTGCGGGAGGTATCTACCTCCACATGTAAACTTGACGAGAATAGAATATTCCGGGAAGCAAGAAGAAACCCTAATTAATTGGTTAATAACCCTAGAAGACAAGYCGGCTCAAGAGAATGACTTGTATTAGGTTATTAGCCTCCAAGAGAAGAAGTCAGCTAAATGAAATATTATATACTAAAGAATTAGCACCCAAAATGAGAAGTCGACCCAGGCAGCCTGCCATAAATAGTATAAATAAAGGAGGCCAATCTTCATTCTGGTTAGTATTCTCATAACTGCATAAGCAACACTTGTGTGCACTACAGTTGGCCAATTTGTGTGCAAGTTTGGAGGAGAGCTACTGTTGTAGCTGCTGCAACTAGCAGATTTTGGTTTTGGATTGGAATCTCTCTTGGTTATGGTTTGGACTCTCTGATTAGATCTTGTTACTCTTGCTTGGTGTGCTATCCTTGGAGAAAGGTGCACCACCTTTGTTTGGCTATCCAGTCTAAGGTTTGCTTCCAGAATGATTCTCTGTCAAGGTTAAGCTACTCGGGGGTGGCTTCGGCCTATGGTTGGGTGACAATATTGCTATATTGTCTATGGATAAACGAGCTCATCCATTATATTATAACATGTTATGGTGCCACACTATCTTTGGATAGTCTAACTGCTAGAAGATAGATTGGGAGGATTTGCTTAGTTGCAGTTGCAGTTGAAACTAGTTTTTGCTGCAATAACGAAAACCTAACCCTCTCGTTGAGGCACCTTAAGTCAAGATATTGACCTAATTCCTGGATAGACTAGTGCGCCCTAGCCTAGCGCATCTCTTGGTACTCTCAGCAAGCTAAGATGTCAAGTTTGAGTTTTTGGTCAAATCTAGGGTTGACCAAGTCAAAGAAGACATGACTTACTCTATGAAGTCAGAAAACAAGTTAGAAGGGGCTTCTAACTTCAGAGTGTGGAAGACAAGGATTGACCTCATCCTTGCCAAGAATAAAGTGTTGGATATCGTGAAAGGAAATATTGTGGAACTAGAGTTTGAAGAAGGAAAAGAGAAGGAACCTCAGAACGTTGCAGTTTTGGAGAAGTGACATAAATTCCGTGAGTATCATAGTGGAATATATAAAATACCACTTGATACCCTACATCTCCCATCTTGACTCATCTAAGAATATGTATGATTCCCTAATAAATCCCTTCTCAGTCAGAAACATTGGAAAGGTAATGAATCTAAAGAATGAGCTCTGTGACATGAAGATGAATGATGATGACAACATAACATCATACTTTGTGAGAATCTCTCAGTTGAGAGATCAACTACAAACCATTGAAGAGATCTTTTCAGAGAAGGAACTGGTAAATATAATACTCAATGGTCTTCCCAAGACATGGGATGCATTTTCCGCAAGCATGAACACAAGGAAGGAGTATCCCACATTTGAAGAACTTTGGACTTGCTGTACACAAGAAGAATCAAGGATCTTTGCAAAAGAGAAAACCCAAAAGAAATGCAATTATCAAGCCTTCACAACAAGATTAAAGAATTCCAAGAAAAAAAGGAAGTTTGGTTCAAGGAAGAAGCCAAATCAAGAGAAAGATATGTCAAAAATACAATGCTTCAACTGTCGAAAGTATGGTCACTACAAGAATATTGTCCTAAGATAAAGAAAAGGAAGGAGACACATGAAGCATCAGTTGCCGAAGAAAGGAAACCCTCAAAAAATACTAAACATGATAAAATAGACTTCTTATTCTAAGACAAGGTAACAATAATCTTCATAGTTCTTGTACAAACCATGTTTTCTATACATATCTTGCATATCTATTTCTTAGAAGATAGGATGTTCAAAGATAAAATACACCTATGGAAGAACAACAAAATAAGGACTTCCATCATGATGAATACAAGTCAGGAAATACACAGGAAAGGATGAAGTACATCAACAACCCATGGTGACAATTCATAAGTAACAACTGCAAGATAAGTCGAAATTAGAATCAACCTGAAGAAACCTAGAATAAGTGAAAACAGAAAGAAGTCAGCAATCAAGAGGAATTTGGAAACAAACTTATGACACTTTGTAGAAGGAAATAAGGATGCAGACGAAAGTGTGGGTTCTCGTAGTTGGAGGGAGATGATTATAGAATTCCAAAAGAAGAGCATGCATGAAGCAAGGATTAGGAGGGAGATAATCCTAAATAAAATGATCCATTGAAGATGATGAAGTATCTATTCATGTTCCCATGAATGATAACAATCATGAAAAGAAACACGTGTTTAGTTTGAATTTAGAAGAAGTCTTCTTCGAAAAAAAGCCTTAAAGTATCCCTGGTTGTCCATCCACATCCTGAAAGGAAGAAGTTGGAATATTCAAGGCTTGGAATATTCAAGGCATGGAATCTATAGAAAACTCCATGAACCCAAGTGCCAAAGAGAAACATGAATATTCCAAGAAAGAAAGAAAATCCAGAACAACCAGTCATTATATCAAGAATCACAAGACTACCAGCTTGATATGAACCTTCTAGAAGCAATCAAGTAGAGGAAATGAAAGTCGTGATGAAGAGAAGTGTACGAAAAACTTATGAATGTAAGCATTGCGAGATCCAAAACTAGAGGTTCTCCGAGATGGAGGGAGAAGACTATGATGATTGCTTGTTCCAGTAAACCAAACATACCTCTACATGAGTCATTATATCATCCGCAATATCCATGGATTGGAGTTTACGTCAAATGAATGCAAAGACTATTCTCCATAATAATTGAACAAAGAGTGTATGTAGAGAAACCTCAAGGCTTTGAGGTATACCAGAAAGAGACCCTTGTATGCAGATGGAAGAAGATTTATATGGACTCAAACAACTTGGTGCAAAGCCTCTCATGCACAACATAAGCCTGGTGAAAATATTCTATGATATAAATGAGAATGGTTACTCAGAAGTCCAGGACGATGGATTGCTAATCCATGACAAACTCTCATGATGACAGAAGAAGTGCCACATGGATATGTTCTAGTTTGAGCCTTGCCACGATGTTACAAGCTAGCAAGAAACAAAAGAGCTGAATCAAGCTATGATATACTATAATGATCAGAGCTATATGAAGCCTTCAGAAAACCAGTGTTCTAGAAAGACCGAAGTACATTGAGATCAGGCATTACATTCTCCGTGATGAAGTCCAGAAAAGAGAAAGTGGTTCTCCAATATATATCTCCACAGATGAGAAGATAAGCAGACATTTTGGTAAAGACTCTGTCCAATATGAAAGAGTTTTGCGTACTCAAGTTGGAGCTCATGGAGACAAATTCCTTATTGAAAAAGGAAGAGATGACTCCCAGGTTGGGAGGGAGCACTGATGTGTTATTGATTTATGGACAATCATTTTTCAAGTTCGAAAAATGGTCCAATATTAGTAGTTCCTTTCCAGTTCCGAAAGTGGTTTGAGATTTCTGACGGACAAGCATTTTCCAGTTCGGAAAAAGGTCCAGATCGAACGATCATTTTCGTAATGAAAATGGTTCGATGGATTGTTGATGTACCATAGACAACGATTCCCCTTGTGGCAAGTGTGGGGGAATGGTCTAGGACAATCTCTCTTCTTGATGGTCACTCTCAGTAGTGGTAAAGAAGACTGGTCTGCCTCGCTGGACAATCATTCTTTCGAGGCTCACAGTTGTGAGCAGTTTCGAAGAATGGTCCATTTTGGAGGTTGGTGCAGGACAGTCATTTCCTTAGGAAATTGTCCGGACAATCATTCCCTAGGGAAGATTCATTCTCTCCAGGATGCACTTTGTTTAGTGCTGGAGGAATGGCCCAGATAAGTGAATGCTACAGGTTCAACAATCGGGGACAGGCATTCCCTAGGGCAGATTCATTCTCTCCAGGTTGCACTTTGTTTAGTGCCGGAGGAATGGCTTGGATAGGTGAATGGTCCAGGCTCAGAAATGGGGACAATTGTTCTTCCTTAATTGAGAAGAATAGTCCATATAGGTCATCATTGTTGTTTTACCTTCTGAGGGCAGATGCTCTTCCAGATCTCACGGATGTGAGTGGAAGAATGNCGGCTCAAGAGAATGACTTGTATTAGGTTATTAGCCTCCAAGAGAAGAAGTCAGCTAAATGAAATATTATATACTAAAGAATTAGCACCCAAAATGAGAAGTCGACCCAGGCAGCCTGCCATAAATAGTATAAATAAAGGAGGCCAATCTTCATTCTGGTTAGTATTCTCATAACTGCATAAGCAACACTTGTGTGCACTACAGTTGGCCAATTTGTGTGCAAGTTTGGAGGAGAGCTACTGTTGTAGCTGCTGCAACTAGCAGATTTTGGTTTTGGATTGGAATCTCTCTTGGTTATGGTTTGGACTCTCTGATTAGATCTTGTTACTCTTGCTTGGTGTGCTATCCTTGGAGAAAGGTGCACCACCTTTGTTTGGCTATCCAGTCTAAGGTTTGCTTCCAGAATGATTCTCTGTCAAGGTTAAGTTGCTCGGGGGTGGCTTCGGCCTATGGTTGGGTGACAATATTGCTATATTGTCTATGGATAAATTAGCTCATCCATTATATTATAACATGTTATGGGCCCACACTATCTTTGGATAGTCTAACTGCTAGAAGATAGATTGGGAGGATTTGCTTAGTTGCAGTTGCAGTTGCAACCAGTTTTTGCTGCAACAACGAAAACCTAACCCTCTCGTTGAGGCACCTTAAGTCAAGATATTGATCTAATTCCTGGATAGACTAGTGCGCCCTAGCCTAGCGCATCTCTTGGTACTCTCAGTAAGCTAAGATGTCAAGTTTGAGTTTTTGGTCAAATCTAGGGTTGACCAAGTCAAAGAAGACATGACTTACTCTATGAAGTCAGAAAACAAGTTAGAAGGGGCTTCTAACTTCAGAGTGTGGAAGACAAGGATTGACCTCATCCTTGCCAAGAATAAAGTGTTGGATATCGTGAAAGGAAAGATTGTGGAACTAGAGTTTGAAGAAGGAAAAGAGAAGGAACCTCAGAATGTTGCAGTTTTGGAGAAGTGACATAAATGCCGTGATTATCATAGTGGAATCTATAAAATACCACTTGATACCCTACATCTCCCATCTTGACTCATCTAAGAATATGTATGATGCCCTAATAAATCCCTTCTCAGTCAGAAACATTGGAAAGGTAATGAATCTAAAGAATGAGCTCTGTGACATGAAGATGAATGATGATGATAACATAACATCATACTTTGTGAGAATATCTCAGTTGAGAGATCAACTACAAACCATTGAAGAGATCTTTTCAGAGAAGGAATTGGTAAATATAGTACTCAATGGTCTTCCCAAGACATGGGATGCATTTTCCGCAAGCATGAACACAAGGAAGGAGTATCCCACATTTGAAGAACTTTGGACTTGCTGTACACAAGAAGAATCAAGTATCTTTGCAAAAGAGAAACCCCAAAAGAAATGCAATGATCAAGCCTTCACAACAAGATTCAAAAATTCCAAGAAAAAAAGGAAGTTTGGTTCAAGGAAGAAGCCAAATCAAGAGAAAGATATGTCAAAAATACAATGCTTCAACTGTCTAAAGTATGGTCACTACAAGAATATTGTCCTAAGCTAAAGAAAAGGAAGGAGACACACGAAGCATCAGTTGCCGAAGAAAGGAAACCCTCAAAAAATACTAAACAGGATAAAACAGACTTCTTATTCTAAGACAAGGTAACAATAATCTTCACAGTTCTTGTACAAACCATGTTTTCTATACATATCTTGCATATCTATTTCTTAGAAGATAGGATGTTCAAAGATAAAATACACCTATGGAAGAAAAACAAAATAAGGACTTCCATCACGATGAATACAAGTCAAGAAATACACAGGAAAGGATGAAGTACATCAACAACCCATGGTGACAATTCATAAGTAACAACTGCAAGATAAGTCGAAATTAGAATCAACCTGAAGAAACCTAGAATAAGTGAAAACAGAAAGAAGTCAGCAATCAAGAGGAATTTGGAAACAAACTTATGACACTTTGTAGAAGGAAATAAGGATGCAGACGAAAGTGTGGGTTCTCGTAGTTGGAGGGAGATGATTATAGAATTCCAAAAGAAGAGCATGCATGAAGCAAGGATTAGGAGGGAGATAATCCTAAATAAAATGATCCATTGAAGATGATGAAGTATCTATTCATGTTCCCATGAATGATAACAATCATGAAAAGAAACACGTGTTTAGTTTGAATTTAGAAGAAGTCTTCTTCGAAAAAAAGCCTTAAAGTATCCCTGGTTGTCCATCCACATCCTGAAAGGAAGAAGTTGGAATATTCAAGGCTTGGAATATTCAAGGCATGGAATCTATAGAAAACTCCATGAACCCAAGTGCCAAAGAGAAACATGAATATTCCAAGAAAGAAAGAAAATCCAGAACAACCAGTCATTATATCAAGAATCACAAGACTACCAGCTTGATATGAACCTTCTAGAAGCAATCAAGTAGAGGAAATGAAAGTCGTGATGAAGAGAAGTGTACGAAAAACTTATGAATGTAAGCATTGCGAGATCCAAAACTAGAGGTTCTCCGAGATGGAGGGAGAAGACTATGATGATTGCTTGTTCCAGTAAACCAAACATACCTCTACATGAGTCATTATATCATCCGCAATATCCATGGATTGGAGTTTACGTCAAATGAATGCAAAGACTATTCTCCATAATAATTGAACAAAGAGTGTATGTAGAGAAACCTCAAGGCTTTGAGGTATACCAGAAAGAGACCCTTGTATGCAGATGGAAGAAGATTTATATGGACTCAAACAACTTGGTGCAAAGCCTCTCATGCACAACATAAGCCTGGTGAAAATATTCTATGATATAAATGAGAATGGTTACTCAGAAGTCCAGGACGATGGATTGCTAATCCATGACAAACTCTCATGATGACAGAAGAAGTGCCACATGGATATGTTCTAGTTTGAGCCTTGCCACGATGTTACAAGCTAGCAAGAAACAAAAGAGCTGAATCAAGCTATGATATACTATAATGATCAGAGCTATATGAAGCCTTCAGAAAACCAGTGTTCTAGAAAGACCGAAGTACATTGAGATCAGGCATTACATTCTCCGTGATGAAGTCCAGAAAAGAGAAAGTGGTTCTCCAATATATATCTCCACAGATGAGAAGATAAGCAGACATTTTGGTAAAGACTCTGTCCAATATGAAAGAGTTTTGCGTACTCAAGTTGGAGCTCATGGAGACAAATTCCTTATTGAAAAAGGAAGAGATGACTCCCAGGTTGGGAGGGAGCACTGATGTGTTATTGATTTATGGACAATCATTTTTCAAGTTCGAAAAATGGTCCAATATTAGTAGTTCCTTTCCAGTTCCGAAAGTGGTTTGAGATTTCTGACGGACAAGCATTTTCCAGTTCGGAAAAAGGTCCAGATCGAACGATCATTTTCGTAATGAAAATGGTTCGATGGATTGTTGATGTACCATAGACAACGATTCCCCTTGTGGCAAGTGTGGGGGAATGGTCTAGGACAATCTCTCTTCTTGATGGTCACTCTCAGTAGTGGTAAAGAAGACTGGTCTGCCTCGCTGGACAATCATTCTTTCGAGGCTCACAGTTGTGAGCAGTTTCGAAGAATGGTCCATTTTGGAGGTTGGTGCAGGACAGTCATTTCCTTAGGAAATTGTCCGGACAATCATTCCCTAGGGAAGATTCATTCTCTCCAGGATGCACTTTGTTTAGTGCTGGAGGAATGGCCCAGATAAGTGAATGCTACAGGTTCAACAATCGGGGACAGGCATTCCCTAGGGCAGATTCATTCTCTCCAGGTTGCACTTTGTTTAGTGCCGGAGGAATGGCTTGGATAGGTGAATGGTCCAGGCTCAGAAATGGGGACAATTGTTCTTCCTTAATTGAGAAGAATAGTCCATATAGGTCATCATTGTTGTTTTACCTTCTGAGGGCAGATGCTCTTCCAGATCTCACGGATGTGAGTGGAAGAATG
>JZKD02S0954719.1:0-13755 GCA_000966675.3 Picea glauca | reverse complement strand
CTTTAGGCCACATAAGAAATTCACCATTTATGAATGCAACCCTGAAACCTTTCTTATCTGGAGCTGAAATAGAAAGTAAGTTCTTTTTCAAACCTAGTACGTAAAGTACATCCTTCATTCTCATCGGAGTTATTGAATCAAGTTTGTAGGTGGCTTCTCCCATTCCTTTGATTGGGTACTGAAAATCATCTCCCAGTAAAACTTTCTAGGGGGAGTCCTCTATAAGTATGGAGAGAGTGTCTTTATGACCTGTCATATGATTAGAGGAACCACTATCTAACAACCAAGTATCCTCTCCAGGTGTCACAGATCCTGAGAGGGAGGAAAACAAAACATAATTTGCATTCTCTTCTTTAGTCAACTTCTTGGGTGGCTTATCATCTTCAGTTGCATGGGCATTATGTCTTTTGTTATTTATCTTCTTGTATTCTCCCCTTCTGGAAGGACAGTTCTTAGCAATGTGTCCCATCTTATCACAATGATAACATTGATAAGAGGATAAATATTTTCCCTTTCTTTGACCCTTATGATATTTCTTGAATCTCTTTGGAGGGTGAGATTATTTATGAAAGTGGGTCTCCTTTTGAAAATGAGAATTTTTATTTCCTCCTTTAGCATGAAAAGCTAGGGCTTGATATTCATATCTTAATAGGACAACATCTCATTTTACCACTCTTGCTTCTTCTTGAACACATTCTTACCATAAATTATCAAATTGGAGTTTATTTTTTCTTGCACAAATAATTTCGATGAAGGAATCCCAAGGTATTGTGAAACCATTAAGATTTTTTATTATGATTTCATATTCATCTAAGTTGTCTCCAATTTCCTCTAACTATTCCTTGAATTGATAAACCCTAGAGAACTAGTCTTGAATTGTTTCTCCTTTCTGCATCTTTGTATTCTTGAGTTGGGTTCTCAAGTTCATCTTCTAGTCGATGTTCTTTCCTTCACACATTTTGGTTAGGGTATCAAACATATCTTTTGGATTATTCTTAGAAGACACTTGAGGGATCAATGGCATTTAATGGAATATGCAATTATTCTTTTGGCCTTAATCATATCCTTCTTGTACTTATCTTTGGCTACATTTTCTTCGGTTTCCGATACATTTTCTTTTATGAATTTTGTAAGGTCATTCTCTTAAAGAATGAATCCAATTCTGTAATTCCAGGCACAAAAGTTTTCCACACCTCATAAATTGTCAACAAGCTTGGTGTTTGCATACATCTTGACTTGGAGCTAAGAAAATGACCAAAAAATGAAAATGCTCAAAAATTGAAACCGAGCTTACTAGGAGATGTGCTAGGCTAAGGTGAGTTTGTTGGAGATGGTTGTTTCATAAAATTCCAAGTTTTACCCCTTGAAACTTGACCTGCGCAATTATGGATTGGTATTTTTGGTATTGGTTGTGGTTTTCTATTTTTTGGTTTTCTGTTATGATTCAAAACTAGGGTTTGACCTTCTGGAGAATCTGGAAAATGAAAAAGTTCGCTCAAGCTACCAAAATATGTTCTAGAGAAGGGCACACTCCCCAAGATAGTTTTAGGTCAAAAATTCCTCTTCAGTAAAAAGACCTAATTTACTTGTATGGAAACAATGATGTTTTTATATACCCAATGAAAGATTCTCTATTCAGTCAAGCTTTGATCCCATGTTAAGTTTTTAATGTTGTTATTAGGTTATATCCAAATTACATGATCATTCAATGCACTTCCAAAACAACAGCATAAAGAGGATCACTGAAAGAAACAAAATCACAAGGTACACAACATTTTATCTTAGGAAACCCTCATGGGGAGAAAACCAAAGAAAAACTTGCTCAATAATAGATTGCCAATACAATTCCAAGACTAAGACCAAAACACCAAGAATAAACTAAGACTGAGCATGTGCCTCTCTTCTCCTTCCTCCTGCAACTGCAAATTCCTTCAATATATGTGCACTATATGAGTGAGGGTGAGAGTGTTCAAGTGAGGCACCATCCTCACATATAAATACTAGTTGAGGAGGCGTTAGGGTTATGTCTCTTCACTTAGTAGGGCTAACTTCTTCTAGAAGTGGTTAAAACCACTTTATAAACACTAGGGACCGACTTTACAAATAAAACCATACAAATATGGTTTGACCAATCCCCAAAAGGGGATTTGATCTATAAGATAATAACTCAAATATAATTAGAATATTGTTCAAAGTTACAATAATTCAACAAACCCTACCTTTCCCTATACCAATTTTACATAGATATTAAATACAATCAATTATATTATATTATATTTAATGTGATCAAATTAACGTAATTGATTATAATAAACCTTTATTATTGTAGTTTATTATATTATAATCCAAGTTAATTTATTGTATTGATATCACAATATAATACAAGTGGGACCCCTTTGGGACTTCTAGGCTTCAGGGATTCGGGACTTTGGGGCTTCGAGACTTCAGTACTCCGGGATGTTTGGAGTGATAGAGTGTCCAATCTAAAATGGTCGAAGGCCCAAACCTACCTTTCTTGTTCCAATGTTTTCATAAATATTCATATAAATATTTAAGTTAATTAATTATATTGAAATCTAATATAATTAATTATACTTGTATCACTTCATAATATAAGTGGGACCCTCTCCGAAACTTCGACGTTTGGGATTTCTAGGTATGTCCATAAAAGCATGAAGAGGAATTATGTCGAATTCGAAAGACTTAGGTGTTAGTTGATATTAATACCCCTAAGTTCCGTTTGATATATTTAATTATATTATAATATAATTTATTATGATTATATTATAATATAATTAATAAAAGAAAAAATTAGTAATATTATTTGACTATGAGTTAATGTGACAGGGATTTAATATAATAATTAACACTAATCTATCCCGAAATGTTGGGTTTCCAAGGAAAAAGGGGAGTAGTCCTAGGTTTAATTAGACCGGTAATTCAGGCCAAGTAAAAATAGAATTTATAGGGTTAATTGATTATAATGAAGATTAATAATCCCTAATAGGGATTAAATAAATGTTTAATAAAGAAAGAGTGGGAATTTATTATGATAATGACTAATTAATTTAATAGGAATATACGAGTTAGATGAGCGTCAACCTATGGTTGGGCGAGTCCATGTATGCTATGATAATATGGCATGTCAGAGAAAAACCCACATGTCAACGCAGGACTGGATGTGAAATAAGTGTGGGACTCTCGACGAGTATAGGCTATGTGTTAAGTGTGAACAAACCTAAACCATTAGACCCTAGGGTGGACACATTTCCACCATAGATTCTGGATGGGAAAAAGTCCTCCGGACTTTGGAACTTCGATAGGTTTTGGGCCTGTATGAAACTGATAGAGCGTTGAAGGCCTGAGGCCACGAAATCTCAGTAGGAACCTTCCATGTAACCCTTCCCCTGGTAGCCATGTCATCAACAGAATATGATGACTCTGGTCGCATCACCACGATGTCAACTGGTATGAATGAAGTAGAGCCATGCGGGTGTCACGTGGTGATGGGGTGGTTTTTAACCAATAATGCCCTAACTTTCAACCCCGAACTTGAATTTGAATGAATTTAAAGTCGTTGGAAAACTCTCGAAGAGTGTAAGAAGATGGTGTCCTTGTTGGAGAAATTCAAGGAAGTGGTAGGAAAGAAATTGGTTTATGTGCCATCCCTTAAAAGGATACTTTGGGGGTTGGGTGTGTGACATAGTGGTATCAGAGCAAGCAACAACACTTGACCTACTTGAGCTCATGAACAGGTTGAATAAAATTTTATTAGAGAACGTTTAAGGGGTAACACCCTATCTTACCCCATCCATAAGAGATTATTTAAAATCTATGACTAAATAAAGGAATGAAAATTTATGTTGTTATTACATGTTTAAAAAATAATATATGAACTGTGTGTTGCTAATGTTACCAAATAATGAAGTTGATTTTACCTTACAAATTCCATGTGATGTTCATAAATTAGTAGATAATTAACTAATGGAAAATGTTTTATCAGCACTCAAACAGTGAGTGGACATCAAGGAAAAATACAATGTAAAGAATGGTGGCCCACCATGAGTTGGGGGAAATATCCCACAATAGAGAAGAAGAATCTTATGAGAGGAGGGTGGTGGAAACCCATCTGAATTTGGATGAAACTGTAAGAAGCCTCATGGAAGAATTACAAAGTTGTAAGGCAGACAATGAAAGGTTGATAAAATAACAGGAAAAACAAAATGAAATTAATGTAGTTCTACGACGAAGCCTATAAAACATACAGAGGTAGCTGCAACATGGCTCAATGGATAGTAATGTGGACATACATCATACTAAGAAAACCCAAAGTCCACATTAGATACAAAAACATGGTATTGAAGTAAAAAAAAAAGAAGAATCACCTCAAACAAGGCCCAACATGGAGCCAAGAGGCATGTTAATGTCAAGGATTCAACAGAAGAATCCTCTAGTGAGGAAACTGACAACTTCGAGGAATTGTCTAACAGTGAGACTAGTTTACATTCTCAGAGGATAAGAAAGAACAAGAAACTTTCCAAGAGCCATGACCCTGAATATTTTAAGAAAGCCAAACCACCCACTTTCGATGGATAAATTAAAATTGGGGAAGAAGCAGAAGTTTGGCTACTTACCTTGAAGAAGTGCTTTAGAGTCCATGCCTACTATGAAAAATTAAAGGCCCAAATAACCATTTTCAACTTGAATGGAAAGGACTCCATTTGGTGGGAGGACCTTAGAAATGTGAAAGGAATTCATGAGAAGGATGTTTCATGGAAATAATTCAAGAAATAATTTAAGAGGAAGTACCTATATGAAAGATACAATGATGAGAAGACTAAGGAATTCTATGAACTCAAGCTAGGAAAAATCCCTATAGATGAATATATCAACAAATTTCTTGAGATGATGAGGTATGTACCCCACATAAAGGATGAAAAGGTAAAGATGCAACGATTTATTAGTGGAATTCCTTAGTCCTTCTAGGATAGAATTAAGTTTGATGAACCTAAGAATTTAGAAGACACTATTCGAAAGTCAAGGTACTTCTATGAGCAATTCAAGAATAATGCAAAACCACATAAGTATTGGAAGAAGAAATGTAAATTGGGATTCAAGAAGAAGGGGTTTAAATCCTCAAGATTTAAGAATCAAGGGATAATCTCTAAGATTATCCTACCTACTAAAAGTGTGTATCAATAGAATTTTCCATCTCAGAGTGGTAATAAACCCTTGGATCCACCCCAGGAAAGACGAAAAATACAAAGAAAAAACCCTTGAAATGTTGGGGATGTGGAGAAGAACATTTGTTGAGGGACTTCCCACAAAGGAAACAGGAAAATAGGAGGATCCACAACATCCAGGAGGCTACCACAGTCAATGATGTGGCTAGGATCATGCCACAAATTTATGCAGCCTTAGATAATAGACAATATGACCACCAAGCTTCAGTGGTGGAGATTGAAGGTATGATTTCCAACCATCTAGTTTCCATTTTAATTGACCCTGGTTCTAATCTGAGTTATGTTTCCCCTCAAACTTTTGAGAAATGTAAATTGCAGCAAGTAAAACATGCTAAATCATGGCTAGTACATCTACCCATTGGAACAAAAACAAAGGTGACATAGGTCATACCAGCATGCCAATTCATTTTGAATGGATTTCCTACCCAAGCAACTCTAAACATGCTTCCTTTAGGATATTATGACCTATTGATTGGAATGGATTGGTTGGTTTCCCATAAATCCAAGTTGGACTTTTATAATAAAACATTGGAGTGTGAATATGAGGAAGGGGGGAAATGAACCTTACAAGGAATTGAAAATCATGTCTCAATGAGACAAATATCATCCCTTCACGTGAAGAAGTATTGCAGAAAAGGATGTCCTTTGTATGCAATACAAATATTGAAATCTATTGAGAACAATAAACCAAGCCTAGAGGACCATCCTTTATTAAGAGACTATAAATATGTTTTTCCATAAGAGGTACCAGGTCTACCTCCAAGAAGAGATATTGATTTTTCAATAGAACTTGTACCCAGAGTGATGCCAATGTCTAGGGAACCCTATAGAATGAGTACACTAGAGCTAGTTGAGCTCAAAATACAACTAAAGGAGATGTTGGACAAAGGATACATTCATCCTAGTGTGTCTCCTTGGGAAACACCATATTTGTTTGTGAAGAAGAAGGATGGCACACTGAGGTTGTGCATAGACTATAAACAACTTAGCAAGATTACCATTAAGAATAAGTATCCCTTACCAAGAATTGGTGACTTTTTTGACCAATTAAGGGGCGCTAAAATTTTATCCAATATAGGCTTGAGGTATAGATACCAACAACTCCAAATTAAGGATGAATACATCCACAAAACAACCTTTAGGATGAGGTATGGGCACTATGAATTTTTGGTGGTGCCATTTGGGATTACCAATGTACGAGCCACCTTTATGTGCTTAATTAATAATTTACTCAACAAGTTCTTGGAGATATTTGTGTTGGTTTTCATTGATGATATCCTAATATATTCTAAGAGTAAGGAAGAGCGTGAATAACATCTCAAGTTAGTGCTTCAAGTGCTGAGAGAACACCATCTCTATGCGAAGTTTAGTAAGTGTGACTTATTCCAAAAAAAATTCCATTATTTAGGCCATGTTATCTCTGAAGAAGGAGTGTCAACTGATCTTGACAAGATCAAATCCATTATGGATTGGCCCACCCCAAAGGATGTCCCTAATATCAGATCCTTTATGGGCCTAGCAGGGTATTGCAGGAGGTTCATCAAGGATTTTTCCAATATTGGTTATCCAATCACCTCTCTTCATAAAAATGGAGTTAAGTTCATTTGGACAACAGAGTGTGAAGAGACATTTCAGCAGTTGAAACACCTTTTAACCAATGCACCTATTCTAAAAATTGCAGACCCAAACAAGGAATTCCTTGTGTGTACAGATGCCTGCAGGGAAGGAATCGAAGGAGTCCTTATGCAATAAGGGCATGTGATTTTCTATGAATCCATAAAATTGAATGAACATGAAATAAACTATGTGACACATGATTTAGAATTAGTTGCCATAGTACATGCTTTAATAATGTGGAGGCATTACCTCCTAGGAAGAAGATTCGTACTTATGACATACCATAGTGGGTTGAGATATTTGTTTGACCAACCCAAACTCAATGCTAGACAAGCTATGTGGATGGCTCTCTTTAGTGAGTTTGATTTTGAAATCAAACATATTAAAGGAAAATAAAATAGGGTGGCTAATGCCCTTATTAGAAGTATGAAAGTGATTCGCTTGGCACCTTTAAGCACCTCTGAACCAGACATCGAGGAAAGAATCATAAGTGAACAAGAACGAGATGCATTTTTTAAAGTCGTGAAATCATACCTAGAGAAAGAGCCCACAAGGATAAAGTATGAGGGTTATCAACCATTGAATGATGGATTGTTAACTTACAAAGGTAGGTTGTATATTCCAAATTGTGAAGACTTGAATAGGTTCATAATGGATGAACTACATAAAAGACCATATACTGGTCATCTTGGTTATCAGAAAATGATCACATCCACTAAGAACCTATTTTATTGGCTCGAACTAAAAAAAGAACATAGATGATTACTTAGATAAATGTCTAGAATGTTAGTAGTTTAAGGTAGAGCACCGACATCCAGTAGACCATTTTCAGCTCCTAGCAATTCCAGAATGGAAATGGGAAACCATCTCCATGGATTTTGTTAGCGCAAATTCTTGCAAGATGGTGTTTTCTTCTGGTTTCAGGCCACTGGTGTAAATGTATAGAAGAGGGGTTTGAAAACCAGTCGAGTGTGTTTTATTCAAAGGCCGCAGCCATGAGCACCGAGCGTAGCCCACAGTACGAACCCATTTCAAGCCTATAATCAGCGAGCGGGCACTTTGTTTTTCAAAAGTGAGGACCCACAGAGGGTCTCCTCCTTCCACTACATTTCAGATCCCCGAAGCCCGAAACACCGAAAAGAACCAGAATTGTTGATCAAGAGATGATATAGGCCGTCCATCCAAAGGGACACATGGCGCACGATCAGGTCATGTCGGCATTTCGACTATCAAGATTTCAAAGGGTAAGGAGTCTCTTGTCTCATATTTCATTTCAAAACCCCGAACCCCGAAACACCGAAAGCGCTCAGGAGTTGGGCCCACGGTCTTGGCACTCGGTCACATAGGAACAGGCCTAGGGAAAAGGCACTTGCACACACAATATGATGAGACAGTTCCCAAAATGCCAACATCATCGCAACCGTCCATCCAAAGGGACACGTGGCACACGACCAGGCCATGTCGGCATTTCGGCTATCGAGATTTCAAAGGGTAAGGGGTCTCTTATCTCATATTGCATTTCAAAACCTCGAACCCCGAAACGCCGAAAGTACTCAGGAGTTGGGCCCATGATATTGGCGCCTAGTCACAGAGGAACAGGCCTGGGGAAAAGGCGCTAGCGCACACCATATGATGAGATAGGTCCCAAAACGTCAACATCATCGCAGTCGTCCATCTAAAGGGACGCGTGGCGCATGATCATACCATGTCAGCATTTCGGCTACCGAGATTTAAAAGGGTAAGGGGTCTCTTTTCTCATATTGCATTTCAAAACCCCGAACCCCGAAACGTCGAAAGTGCTCAGGAGTCGGGCCCACGGTATTGGCGCCGGGTCACAGAGGAACAGGCCTGGGGAAAAGGTGCTAGCGCACACCATATGATGAGAAAGGTCCCAAAACACCGACATCATCGCAGCCGTCCATCCAAAGGGACACGTGGTGCACAATCAGGCCATGTCGGCATTTCAGCTACCGGGACTTCCAAGGGTAAGGGATTTTTCTCTTCCATTGCATTTCAAAACCCCGAACCCCGAAATGCCAAAAGTGCCTTTGAGGATAAGTGTAGGGTCACGTCCTGTCGTCACTTGGGGAAATAGAAAGAGTTTTGCAAAAGGGCCAAAAGAGCCAGGTTTAGCTGCAGAAGGGATCGTCGCGATATCCAGGTGCCAGCCCGACTTGGTCTCAATCCTGGTTCCTGCTAGGAGTAAATGAAGGTGGGAGGAGGTGGTTGAAGCCTCTCCTCACTCATTAATTGTAAGGTATGGAGGATCCGGCAAGCAGTCTGCCCGAGATGGTCCTGTGTGCTGGTTTTTTCCAAAGAAGCCATGACGAGTCCTCGACTAACCAGAGAAGTCTGCACATGCTAACTCATCATTTAATGGCTCAACTACCCTCTTACAAGAGCCATGCACAGTTAAGGTGGCATCTAATGAAGGAGTTCAGACCATATTTGACCGAAGAGATGCCACACCCTGAAATTCGAGGACACCTCTACTGGGCAAAGGTTTAGGAGTATATGTACTCAGTTTTTGTATTTTGAAAGGATCAATGGTTGAGCTAGGATCCCAATTGTAAAATTTTTAACGAAGCACTGGTTTCTCTAATGATGTATTGGCACTTGAGACTTCTTGCCTTATGAATGTCAGCTTCTTTGCATCTCTTTGTTTACACTGTGTTAGAACAGCTCAGAATTGGAGGATCCAGTCAAGTTGCACTGTTATAGGATGATGTATGTTGGATCACTGTAATGGTTGCATTGTTTCTAATCAATTCTTGTATTTTCTCAACGCTGAATGATTTGGAATTGGAGGATCCAATCAAGTCACCCCTTCAGTTCCCCAAAACTCTGAACCAAGAGGATCTTGTATTCTGAGTTTTTCTTCCTCAAGCTGCTGAAAGGCTTGATGCCCAAGGCAGTCTTGCTCACTCATCTCATTAAGTCTTCCATCTACCCATTTTACAATCAACTCACTGACAGAAGTTAGATCAAGACCTCTTTTGTACTTTACATACCAGACCTGGTCCCTGAGTTAGAGCGATTCCTTCTTGGGTTTCTACCCATTCGATCAACCATTAAATTTATCGTGACATAAACTGATGGGTGTTGGGCTCTACTCCTTTCTCAATCCAGGAGTGACTTCTGACGCCAATATTTTTGGCGTCGTTGCCAGGGACGAAGTTGAAAATTTTCCCCAAGATTGAATGACATTGAGCCTCTGATTCTGAAGGTGCATCATGCATCAGAGCCTCTGAAGATTGTTGCTATGCACCTGGCGACTCCATTGTGATGACTCCACTGTGGCAAACCTGCCATTTTAATTGTGGCTTTCAGAGGTAGACACATGCGGTGCCATCCACAATTGCCTCTAGCTACACCTGAAGCTGAGTCACAGGCAAATTTAAGAAAAGGAAAGGCCCCTTGAGGAGAAACTTCCACTGCCGAACTAGGTAATTTGTCGTCTCCTTCTGTAGAAACCCCTTTTTCTTCTCCTCAGCTTTGCAGTAGACCATTTTCTAAAGCCTCTCGTTTCCTGAATTTTGAAAGTGTTCCTGCCAAGTTGTCTCCTCCTAGTTTTGGACTAGAGGGAGAAACCCTTGTCACTTCCCTTACCCCTGTAAGCCTGTTTCCAGTATCCCTGGTTCAAGCTCCTTCCCCTCCGAGTTCTCCTCCACCTAATATCCCTATGGCAGGAGTAAATCCCCCTATGACTAGAATGGAGGCTATTATAGTTGCTAGGTATGATCCCCTTGTGTTACCTCAGCCTCTCAATGCCCTTCCAGTAGATGGTTACCTCAAGCAGCTACCCAAGTTTACAGGCGAGGGGGACATAACTGTAGAAGAACACTTTGAAGCCTTCTACAGTTTTACAGATGATCATGTTATCATGCATGCAAATGTATGGATGAGGATTTTCATCCATAGTCTTGAAGGCTAGGCTATAAAATGGTTTAGGGCCCTGCCTCCTGGATCTATTGATGGGATTGAGGCTTTGGATAGTGCCTTTCTGAGACAATGGGGAGACAAAAAGGACTTCATGTATTACATGACTGAGTTTGGGCCTTTGAAGAGAAAGGAAGGAGAGTTTGTCTCTGACTTCTCCAAAAGATTTAATAAAATGTACAATAAGATCCCCACCGAGATAAATCCCTCCAAAGCCTCTGCAAAGATCACTTATGTCAGTGCTTTTGATCCTAATTTCTGCCTCCTGCTAAGGGAAAGGAGAGCCACCACTCTGGCTCACATGCAGGACGCAGCCGTGGAACTAGAGTCTAACATATTGGTTGTTGACTGACTCAGGAATAAGTTTGACAGAGACATATCAAAGATAAGAATAGAGGCCTCCCCATCCCATTCCTCTCCCCTTCCCCTTCAGATGGATGAGGTAGCTAAAGTACTAAAATCCCTTTCGGATGGGATGGAGAAGTGGGAGTTAGAGGGGAAGCCCACATACAGAAACCCCCAGAATACTGATAACAGAGGTTTCAGGAGGCTTGGTAACAATATGCCACAGACTTTGCCAAAGGAACAAAGAAGCAGAGACAGGGATGATCAAAGGATTCAGACCCCTCTCCAGAATAGCCCAGTTTCTCATGAGGAAGGGGAGGAGGTGGATGAACTCGACCCTGAGATCCACTGCATTGAGGAGACTTCCCATTTTCCTCATTTGACACAATCTGCATATGAAGAATCCCTTATCAACACCCAAATCAATGATTTGAGTAAAGGGGAAAAGGACAACAACACTCCTAACAGATACAATCTCAGGTCAAAAAAGAAAGAAAGGAATTTTGATAGCCAGGATCAGCCCCTCATAGCAGAAAGGCCTACTAAAGCTGTAGCAACCACTACTAAATAAAAGAAAACTCAGAATGCTTCACTGGAAGCCAAGGAACCTGTCTCTGAGGTAAGGGAATCTCCGAAGTCTCTCTCCTCCTTCAGTTTTGAGCATGAGATTCAAAATATTAGAATTCATGTACCCCTATCTGAACTAGTTAAAAATGAAGATTTCAAAAAGTCCCTCTCCAAGCTAATACAATATGAGCCCCCCCAGCCTTCCATAGACTCAATAAATCTTCAAGATGAAAAGCCAGTAGTTGTCTTGGGTCCCATGGTAGAATATAGAGATGATTCATCCCCTCCTTTCTACTCATCCCAGAACATACATGATAAAGTGCAGCATAACTGCCTCATGGATTCAGGGGCTTCCCATAACCTTATGCCCAAAATAGTAATGGAAGAACTAAGACTAGAGGTGACAAAGACTTATCATGATTTGTACTCTTTCGATTCAAGGAGGGTGCAATGCCTTGGAGTCATCAAAGACTTGGCGGTCTCTATGTTTCAGCTGCCAATGAAGAGTGTGGTCATGGACATTGTAGTGGCCGACATTCCTCCCAAGTTCGACATGCTGCTATCAAACTATTGGATTAAAAAGATTGGAGGAACATTACAGATAGATCTCACATATGCTACTATTTCATTTTTTAGAGGGGAACATAGGAGGTTGTACAGAGAAGCCCAGCTAGCCTACATTGTTAGCAATGAGGAAAACCCTACCAATCACCCTATCTTTGCGCTAGACACTGATTTGGGATCTAGTTTGTTATAGCTCATTGATACTCCTGAAGCCCCTTTCCAAATCAAAAAGAAACCCTTATTTGATCATGGGACACCTCCTCCAAACACCTCCATTTGGAAAAAAAAAAATCGACGGAGCTTCTTCTAGCGAAGGCGCTGGCGTTGGAGTGGTATTTTTGTCGCCTTGTCAGGAAGCCATATCCCTGTCATACAAGCTTGAATTTGAAGCAACTAATAATGTGGCATAATATGAAGCTCTTGTTCTAGGTTTAAGGGATGCAAAAGAAATGGGGATTGAGGGAGTAGTAGTGTTCAGAGACGCTGAGTTGATTATCCAACAAGTCAAAAACGCTTACCAGACTAAGCATCCTCGGCTCAGAACTTACAAAGAGGAGGTATGGGACCTGATTGACAATTTATTCTCAGCTTTCAACATCTCTTTTATTCCAAGGGAGAAAAATGCTTTGGCCGATTCTTTAGCGGTTTCAGCTAGCCGGTTCAAGATCCCTCTGTTGTCTGTGGTCAAATAAAATGTTGAGATAAAATATAGGCCCTCTATACCAAACAATGTCAAACATTGGAAGGTATTCGAAGATGATCTTGAAATCGAAAAATTTCTCCAATTCGTTGACGAATTTTTTGCGTTGCACATTGATCGGAATCCTGACCTTGAAGGTGACCCTTACCCTGAGGTGTTTTTAAATGAAATTGCTAATCACCAGATTATTCAGCTGCCTAACAATCACATTCCAAGGGGAATAGTCCCTTTAGAAAGATTGTTCAATGGGAATGATGTGGCAGTAAAGAGTAGAGTTTCAAATGAAGATGCTGACACAGCTGAGTGCAACATTGGCACATAGGAGGAGCCTAAGTTTGTCAGGTTGTCGAGCAGTTTAACCAGAGAACAGAGGGCCGAATATACTGAGTTATTAAGAGAATTTTCTGATGTGTTTGCATGGACCTATGAAGACCTTAATATATATGACACATCTATCATTGAACACAAGATCCCACTTAAGGAAGAGGCTATGCCATTTAGGCAGAAGCTAAGACAGATAAATCCCATGTTGTTGCCTATCATGGAAAAAGAAGTGAAGAAGTTGTTAGATGCCCAAATCATTGTCGCCTTGAGATATTTTGAATGGGTGGCCAATTTGGTCCTAGTAAGGAAGAAAAGTGGTGAAATTAGGATTTGTGTCGACTTCAGGAATCTGAATAGAAGCTCAAGAAAGGACAATTACCCCCTACCTAAGATGGAACACATATTGCAGAGGGTAACTGGTGCATCCAGGATATCCATGATTGATGGATTTTCTGG
>JZKD02S0954697.1:0-13755 GCA_000966675.3 Picea glauca | reverse complement strand
AGTGACATTTTTCACTTTCTCTTGTGAAAGATGCTCTCTCCATCTTACCTCTGATACCATGTTAAGGTTTAATCTATTATTAGATTTATTTACATTTCACTAGATAACAATAGCATAAGATAGGATCGCTGAGAAATACACAATCACAAAAGACACATCATTTATCCTGGGAAACCCTCATGGGGGAGAAAACCCAGAAAAAAATCCTTATTATAGATAACCAATACAATGTCAAGAGATAACTCAAACACATATAGAAAGTCCTCTCCCAATAATGCACCTCTCTCTCTCTCTCTCTCTCTCTCTCTCTCTCTCTCTCTCTCTCTCTCTCTTCCAACTGTAGCTCCGAAACTTGCTCCTCAAATGAACAAGTGAGTGTGTGTCTAAATGAGGCACTAGCCTCCTTATTTATACAACTCTGGCAAGTGCGGACAGAGGTGTCTCTTCACTGGCAGGGCCAAATCTTCTTCTGGGTGGTTATAACCACCTTTAATATATTCTGGGGCCTCTTTAATATATTTTGGGGCTAACTTCTTATTCTGCCTATTACAATTATGTTTTGACCAATCTGCAAAAGGGGTTACGATAGCCGAAATGATCAATCCGCAATAGAGGATTGATCTAATGAATAATATAACAATAATAATTAGAATACACTTTGTAGTTACATTATTTCAACATTTATTAGGTCTTGAAGTTTAGTAGAGACCAGAGAAGATCCTCCTTAACCAAGGGAAGTATAGAGTTGAAATATTGAAGAGGTTTGATATGTTGGAATGTAAATCCATGAACACACCCATGGAAAAAAAGTTGAATCTCCTGGTTGATACTTCATCAGAATTGGTTGATGCTACTATGTACAAACAAATTATTGGTTCATTGATGTATATGAAAAATACCAGACTCTGTATATGATTTACTATGAACACCTTGAGTCAGTATCTGGTAGAGCCCAGATGTGTTCACCTTGTAGCTGCAACGCATGTGATGAGATACTTTAAGGGTACATTGGACTTTTGTCTCTGTTATACTAGGAGATCATGATTTCAGACTGGTTGATTATACTGATTATGATTAGGCTCGAAGTGTTTCTGATAGAAAGAACACTTTAGGATGTTGTTTCAGTCTAGGGTCAACCATGACTTCATGGAAGAGAAGGAAGCAATATAGTATTTCTCTCAACATGGCATAAGTAGAATACATTGTAGCATGTTCTACCAGTTGTGAATCCATATGGATTCATAAGTTCTTGACAGGATATTTGATTTGGAGATGGAATCCATCGTAATTCTATGTGATAACCAGAGTGTCATAAAGATGATGGAGAAACCAGTGTTCCATGATAAGTAAAAGAACATAGAAATCCGGTATCACTATATTCATGATATGGTGTAGAGGGGAGTTGTAAAGCTCAGATATGTTGGCATAGATGAGTAGGTTGAAAATGTGTTGACCAAGCCTCTATCTCATGTAAAGTTTGAATACTTTACAGACAAGCTTGATATAGTCCGAAATGACCTCCATCGAAAGGGTGAGTGATGTTGATGATACTATGGTATCCTGACCAACAATGGGTAGCTCAGTTAGGATTTTATATCCTATGGGACTGATTATTCTTGGATAGATCTTGAAGGTCTGATAAGGATGGTATGTTATATTACATGTGCATATATATGCCAAATTTGGTCAGTAGTGGTAGCTCAGTTTGGATTTTATATCATAGGGAATATTTTTTATTCCTGGGTAGATCCTGGAGGTCCAGTAAGGACATTCTATCAGAGTACCATGTGGTAGATCCATTAGGATTTCATATCCTAGGGAATCTTATGATTCATAGGAATATCCCGAAGGTCTAATAAGGACGGTCTATCAGAGTACCACAAAATGTTTTTGTTACACCTGCCTCATTATGTTTGCATATATTGATGATGTTGTTATATCAGCCTCATGTTGATGATGTTGTTGTCTCAACCTCATGTTGGTGATGTTGTTATCTTAGCCTCATGTTGTCGATGTTGTTTTCTCAACCTTGTGTTAATGATGTTGTTGTCTCAACCTCATGTTGATCATGTTGTTATCTCAACCTCGTGCTGATGATGTTGTTTCAGCCTTGTGTTGTTGATAATGATGTTGTATTAGCCTTGCGTTGTTGATGACGATGTTGTATCAACCTCATGTTGTTGTTGTTGATGTTGTATCATCCTTGTGTTGTTGATGATAATTTTGTATCAACCACATGTTGTTTTTGGTGATGATGTACCAGCCTCATGTTGGTGAGATTGTTTCTCTAGCTTCATGCTATTGATGTTGATGTTTCAACTTCATGATGATGATGATGATGATGTTATTCCAAATCCATGATGTGAATGATGATGATGATGTTATTCCAACTCCATGTTTTGAATGATGATGATGATACTATTCCATCTCTAGGATGTGAACAATGATGTTATTGATGATGAGAAAAAAATCCAATGATTTGTAGATGTACCAGTCTGTGTTCCATATGTTGATGATGTTACTTCCCTCTCTCTTGATGATGTTGTGTTGGGTTATGTCAGTAGAATACCCTTCTTGTTAAGGGGGAGTGTTGAAATATTGTAACTACGAAGAATATTTTAATTATAATTGATTTAATATTATATAGATCAATCCCCTTCTGTTGATTGATCATGTCGGGACTTATGTGTGACCAAATCCTCTTTTTTGGATTGGTCAAACCATACTTACATGGTGGTATTTAAGAAGTTGGCTCCTAGGGCTTATTAAAGTGGTTTTAACCACTATTGGAAGAAGTCATCCCTACCTGATGAAGAGTCACAACCCTAGCACTCCTCAACTAGTATAAATAAGAGAGGATGGTGCCTCATTCACTCACTCAGTCAGTCACTCATAGAGTGCACAATTTTTGGTGGTAGCTACAGTTGCAAGAAGAAGGAGAGAGAGGTGCGTTGCTTAGTCTTGGATATTCTCTAGTGTTTTGGTATTTATTCTTGGCATTGTATTGGAAATCTATTATCGAGGAAGTTTTTGTTGGGTTTTCTCCCACATGAGGGTTTCCTAGGATGAAATGTTGTGCACCTTGTGATTTTGTTTCTTTCAGTGATCCTACTTATTCTACTATTGTCTAGTAAATTAAAAAGAACTTAATAAAAACTCTAAATTTAACAACATCATCCTTCCTATGGTGATGTTATGCCTCCTCCATAAGATGTTTTAGTCATCTAGAATGTTTGGCCAACAAAGGCCCTCCTCCATGCCACACGTGCCAAAACTACAACCCAAAATATCTCAATGTCAAACCCTAGATCTAGGTGACATCATGGAGCTACTAGGGTGACGTCCAAGGTCTCCAAAGCCAAAGTCTAGATGGGGAAGGATGGCCCCTCATTATCTAGGATTTCCAGGTTTCCTCCAAAGGGAACATCCTCTTCATTCACTGTGTAGACTGGTAGTCATTGTCTTTACCAAAGCCTGGGGTCTCTACATCCATCCTTCGGCTTCAAGCCCTCATGAAGGTCTGAACTAATCATCTCATCATGAATACCTGTACACAAGGAAAAGTCCTTTAAAGACAAAAAATATGTCCTCCAAATATCCATGAGTCACAAATATCATAGCAAGTATGTAATACCCCAAGGTCGAGCCCCTTCTGAATTGTAATTTTTCTTATAGACTGGTGAGCCAAGTGGTTGTAAGCTAAAAGAATTAAGTGCTTATTAGGTTGGTGAGCCATATGCCAATTCCAGGAGCCTAATATTTTGTTTGTATCTGTAATTATGCAGATCATTATTAAAAATAAAAACATTGTTGCATGTAGACCCTCCATGAAGAAGAGTTAAGGGGGACTAAGCTTCACTAGGTAGGGTAAGGAAGGGGGGATAAGTATTGGGCCCAGGGGATAAGATAGGGGACTTACCTCTAGAGGAATAATATTTTAATATTATTTCCTAAATACTAAAGTGAACATTATATGTTTGTTATCCTAAGTTTCTGGAAAATGGCACATGGGCTTAATGGAGTGCATGCAGCTCCAAGAAGACAAGTGTTGACCTGGGATCATGTATACAAAGATAAAGTGTCAGCTCGTGTTCGGGGGTTCAAGAGTCATTCTTCCATCATTTTCCTGAGTCATGCTACCATTCACCCATCCTACACATGAACCCGATTTTGTTTTTCATCTGCATCTTCATACGAGAGCACAATGAAGGAGACACTCATGAGAAGGTTGTCATCCTGTCATTTTCTTGATTCATCGTTCTTGCTTGTGCTTCTGACTTTTGCCTACCTGCACACATTTCTAAAACAAGAGAAAGGAAGTTGTCCTGTGTTGTTTCCTATGAATCCTGACACAATTGTAGTTGCCTGAGCTATGTTGAGACTTAGCATTAGGCTATTTCATGTTTGAGTGTCCATACCCATTTTTCCCTATTGTCATTAACTGTAGATATTGATGTTGTTGTTGTTGTCAACCATACTTGACTATAGCTAATTTGAATACTAGTTATTAAACCTATGACCAACTCTCCTAGGTGAGAGAGTCTGTTGGGAAGTGAGTTCTCATGGAAGGGAGTCCCGTAGCAACCACAATACTTTGAGACTTCCGGTCTAGCTTGTTGTTGAAGCCCAAGGTAAGGGAGGTGTATTGGCTGATGGAATTGTAGTAGTGAAGGTGTACTCTCCTGGGGTGGATAAGGGTTGTGGGGAATGAGGGTTTGTGTGTTGTGGGTGTAAGTGGCTCCTAGGATAAAAGATCCCTCCTGTTCTTTTGTGCAACTTCCTTGTTGTCCTTGCCAAGCCAAGAATTCCCTTTCCCAGTGGAGTTTAGTCCTAGCTCGGGGGTGATCTAGTGTTGAGAGTGATGACTAGCATGGTCTAAGGCTGGGAGGTTCATGGAGGGTCTGCACATAGTTGGTGGATTCACTCTAGATAAAATATAAGTATCATTTATGCAATTAATTATGTATTTTATGCATGTTTTGTGATGAATGATTATCATGTATTCCATTGTGTATATGAATTAATGTTAATTTTCATTGATTTTATATGGTAGCAGTAATTTTGTGATTACTCTGTGTTAAGAATTTTAATTTATTAAAATGCATGTAATTAATATATATAAGTGTATATTACACATTAGTGGCATTACCCAGTCTCTGAAGGGTCGGGGATGTTACAATATGGTATCAAAGCATGGTTACAACACTGAGTCTAGATGGGCCATGTTAGTGGTTAACGAGACAAATATTTCAGAGTGAATTATTGTCGAAAGGGACAAAATTTGAGGTTTAGAGTGTCTCTGGGTGCAAGGAGTCTGTTGACAGAGTCTTTGACTCAAAAATGTCGGGAGAAATAGATTTATTTTTCTTGTGAAGGGACGCGAAGATAAATTGTAAGGAGTGCATAGATCAAAAAGTCGACTAAGTGTCGAAGAAAACCTATTAGGAGAAGGGTTTTGAGAAATGAATCTCAGGAGGAGGAGTGACAACAGTCATCAAATCTGTTGTTGGAAGGATTCTAGACCGTTAGATTCGTCTCCAGGTAAACAAAGGAAAATCACTTCGAAAGATTTCAAGTGTGGAGTGTGAAAAACTCCCAAAGTCTCGAAGTATATAGCAACCATCCGTTGTGAACGAAATGCATTAAGAGATCGTGTACTTCGGTTGGAATCACTTCAAGAGGAGCAAGTCCCATGAGTTTGAAAATCTCGAAGCCTAAAGTGTCAAAGTCACTCATAACCATTGATCGTGAAGGAGGACACACCTCAGTAGATTGCGAACTCCAGGAAAAAGTGCTCCAAGCAAAAGCGAGCATAGAGGAGTTGAAACTCCCGAGGCCCAAAGTTCCAATGTCCCGAAGAGCCGAAGTGGTGAATCATGAGGACATCACCTAGAGGTGACATGGACACATAGGATGTGTGCCACGTGTCAGTGGGTTTTGAACCTATGGAAGATTGAAATGGCATATAGAACATAGTGTGTGGGCCACATATCAGCCACTAGTACTCTGCCATGTGGCATCCTGTATGAGCAAGGTTAGTGGGGCCCTAGGTTATGTAACATAGTTAAAGGTCAGAGAAACCACACTGGATTTGATCATGATAAATAAAGATCGACATCCAGGAGGCATTGTGGGGACCCAATTCTCAAGGAATTTAATTATCCAAGGTGGTCCCGCAATCCAAACTATAATTTCACCAACGAGTTACGTGTCAGTGTCAGAAGAATTGCAAGATGAAAGGATTTTTACTCCAAACCGTCGTTGCATGCCCCTGCAATGAAGAAAACATTATGTGATGTAATGTAAGGATGTCACCAAAGGTGATGGGGAATGTTCGGAGATTAATAGTTCGGATGTGTGGATGCGAGATCCTAGGAAGATCTAAATTCTCGAAGACCCGAAGTCCTGGAACTAAGACACCTAAGGTTCCATAGTAAGTATCAGTCATTATATGTTAGGTAGACGTGGGATGAAGATCCTCCCTACTTTGTGAGTTCAGTAATCCAAAATTTGAGGGATTGTTGTATTGTTCTTTGAAATTTTATGAAGCCAAAGGCTCAAGTAAGCACCTTTTGACTTAGTGCTTGGTCACGATCTGTGATCACATGGGTTGGGGACTAAGAGAAAGGGGCTAGTGGCTAAAATTTATTACAGAGAAGAGAAGATATTGGAAAGAAAAATGAAATCTGAACGTTTTCTTAAATCAGATTGGTTTATGAATGTTGTTGGAATTCTTAAGAAATGATGGCCTGATAAATTTTGGTTGACTGCACATTTTATTTTGTAGAGTTCAACAAGTGTCAGGACCACAATGGATTGTCACAGAGTGCAGATAAATGGAGGAGGCACATAATGATTCCAGTTTAGAGAATGGAGTAAAAGGAATGGATGTCCATTTAGGAGGGGCAGAATCAAACTCCAATGGGCACAGAGGAGAGATGGACAAGAAAGGGCATATGATGAAAATCATTGAATGATTGCAGAAGGACACCCAGGATCACCAAGTTGATAATAGAAAGATCATGAAATTCAGGGAGAAAAAATGAAAGTTAAACTTAAATTTGATGTAGAGTCTGGGAAAGAATAGAAAGGAAATTGGATAAGGAGAGTGACTCAAGCAAAATAGGAGTCACAAGAATCATGAGAGGAAAAGAAGATCAAGAAGCGTTAGCAGGCATCATCATCACTCCCTGAAACATTCCAATAAGGAGGCACATAGTAGTTCAAGCCCATCTCCTACCAGAAAACATAGGATATCTGGAATGGATGAATTGAAAGGTCAAATGAACAATATTAAACCTCCTACATTTTATGGAGAACACAAGGAAGATGAGGATGTTGAGACATGGTTGTTGGGCATGAGAAAATATTTCCAATTGCAGAACTATTCTTCTCATGCAGAGGGAAGAATTTCCATTTACCAACTTAAAGGAAAGACATTTGTATGGTGGGAGCAGCTTGTGCAAGTACAACACGTCAGAGAGAAGAATATTACTTGGAGGGAGTTCAAGAAGCATTTTGAAAAGAAGTACTTAATTAAGAGGTACTATGATAGAAAGATGAAAGAGTTCTTTGAACTCAAACTAGGAAGCATGACCATTGATGAATATGAAAGAAGGTTTTTGGAATTGTTGAAGTATGTTCCTTTCATCAAGGACGAGACTATCAAAATTCAAAGGTATCTGAACGAACTGCCATCTTCCATAAATGACAAGATCCAGTATGATGACCCAAAGACTATGGAAGAAACTTTAAGAAGAGAAAAATGCTTATATGATCAGCAAAAAGAAAAGCCTACTTTCCAAATATCTTGGGAAGAAAAGAAGAAGTTTAAGAGGGAGTAGAGGAAAAAGGGAAACAAACCACCATTTTTTAGGAACAGTCCTCAAGGACATCCATCTTTTATAGAGTCCAGGAAGGCTAAAGTCAGTGGAGAAATGCCAAGACAACCACCTATGGAATGTTGGGGTTGTAAAGGAAATCATAGGTATAGAGATTGCCCCCACATAAATGACAAAGTGATAGTTTTCCACAATGTTCAGTAGGCAAAAACAATGGAGGACATGGGAAGTAGAATACCAAGGATCTATGCATCCCTAACAACAAGAAAACAAAATATTAGCTGCACATGATTGAAGTGGAAGGTATGATCAACAAACATGCCTTTACTATTTTTAATGGATTCAGGGGCTAGCCATAGTTATGTATATCCTAGAGTGGTGGAAAGTTTGAAATTGTTGAGAAGCAAACATGGAAAATATTGGTTAGTGCATCTAGTTACAGGAACCAAGAGAAAGGTTACATAATTGGTTAATTCATGTCCAATGGACATGAATAGACTGAGCATGAGAGAAGAATTGAACATTTTAACTTTAAGTTCTTATGACTATCTAATTGGGGTGGATTGGTTGGACTAGCACCATGCCATCTTGGATTGTCATAACAAGGAATTCACTTGCCTAGATGAGGAAGGAAATTAGAGAACAGTCCAAGGAATTCCCAAGAAGTTACTATTAGAGAAATCTCAGCAATGCAGCTGAAGAAGTGCTACAGAAAAGGATGTCAATTATTTGCAGCCCATGTGGAGGAAGCATCTCAGGATGAGGTCTCAAGTATTGAATACCATGAAGTATTAAAATATGTCGAAGATGTATTCCAGGAGGTACTCGGATTACCTCCAAAAAGAGATATTGACTTTTCTATAAACTTGATGCCTGGAACAACTCCAGTATCAAAATCTCCTTACAGAATGAGTACACCAGAGCTGAAATAACTACAAATGCAGCTTAAAGAGCTTCTGAAGAAGGGGTATATATGTCCAAGTGTGTCTCCTTGGGGAGTCTTGTTGAGTCTCAATTTTGACACCTATATTACCCTATATTATGTCTATTTGAGTCAACTTTACCAATGATATGAGTATAAACTTGACTTTTACCTCCATAAATACACTTAATTACCTTGTTCGTGTGCATAGAGAGGTAACCTATGATTAAGGCATGTTTTGTTTAATTTTCTTGAGTTAATTCTATTAAAATGCTTGATTTTGTATAATCCTAATTGTTTGACTCCTAAGAAGTCTATTTCGGTACCTCAGCATTCAGGTACCCAAAGAAGTTTTGATCTGGCATTTTCTTCTTTGCATCCATTCTAGTACCGCCCTGTGTTATTCTAGTACCAGCCTGTGCTATTCTGGTACTAAAACCCTTTGTGTATTCTGGTACCAAATCACTATTTCCAAAAATCACTTGTTGAATGAGTATGTTGTTGGAGATTCCAAGAAATCAATTAGATCGAAGCCTCTAAATCAGTTTTCAAGATCACGATCAACTTCATCACTCATGCACTTCATGTCATGAGGATGAAGTCCATCCCTAGAGATTCAATGTAAATATCAATTATAATATTTTAAAAATAGTTTGATCCTTATCCTTAGATCTTGATCATATTGGCTCACCTTATTTATAAGGGATGTTGTATAGGAGATAGGATAGATACGTATCAATGTAATGAAGCAATTCATAAGAACCAAATGATGCATATTGTTTTGATGTACGATATGATGAGTTGTTGATTCAATTTACCATTTGAAGAAATACAAATGATTTTTTATCCAATTTCTGGGTATGATTAGAACGTCTTAGTTTGTTATCGTTTTAGAGGTACCTTGTTGGTTCGACAAGGGCCCACCATCCCAACTAAGGTAAACCTCCTTGTATATACTTTGTGTGGTTGTGTGAGTATTTAACAATGGTGTGATGTTAATGATTTCAAATTCATTTTAAAAGTTCATCATAAAATCATTTGTTTCTAAATTGGTGTGAGTAATTGAATATTAGATCAATAGATAAGTTTTTTTTTCTAATATTGCAAGTTGGCATTTAATTGTTTGATGTGTGGGAATGTTAAGAAAATGTTATTTTGAGTTTGTGATTGTAGTGTTCTCAGTAGGTAAATGAACCATAGGACTTTATCTATCATGTTCATGTTCTATAATGAAGTCTCTCAGTCATGTTGATCGTTCCTTGTACTGAATAAGGTTTTCTTGAATAGAATAGAGTGAGAATTGATTTTTGTTTCAAGAGTGGCTGGAATTGATTGCTAATCATTGTTTTGATTGCTACAAGAAACAAGCTCTTAAGTTAATCTCTCTAATTCATAAGCCTGGAATGAATAGACTTGTTACTTAAGAAAAAAGCTTTTGATTCACTGTTTGTTTGAGAAGTTTTGTTATCAGTTTTCTCTTCTAAGTTTGAAGTTGTGGGAAGCATATAGATATCCTAAAACATAGTGTTAATTTTCGATTGG
Organism: Picea glauca; assembly: GCA_000966675.3. NCBI lineage: Eukaryota > Viridiplantae > Streptophyta > Pinopsida > Pinales > Pinaceae > Picea > Picea glauca. The sequence goes on along the minus strand of JZKD02S0954697.1, from coordinate 3,450 downwards.
TTTAGTTGCTATAGGGGATAGATTCAAAGTCCATGTTTTTATTTCATAAGCCTGTAAATGGATAGATTCATTACCTGAGTAAGAACCTTTAGATCACATGCTTATTGGATTCTGTTTATGAGTTTTGTTTTCTGATCTTTAAGCTGTGTGAGCAAGATAGATTAAAAAGTTGTAAAATAGAGTATTAGTATTTATTGTTTCTTATTTATTCTATACTCATCAGACATAGGAACCTATCTTTTATCGACACATATAGTGCATAAACTCTACTGATTACGAATCCCATTTGATAATTTATGTTTTTTAATATATTATGCAAATAATTGCACCAACAAGCCTCGGTCTTGTTCGTGAAGAAGAAGGATGGAACATTGAGATTGTGCATAAATTTCAGACAATTGAACAAAATGACTATTAAGAACAAGTATCCTCTACCAAGGATTGATGATCTCTTTGATCAGTTGAAGGATGCTAATATATTTTCAAAAATAGATCTTAGATCATGATATCACTAGGTAAGAATTAAGTATGAAGACATCAGAAAGACCACCTTCAGAACAAGGTATGGTCACTATGAATTCACAGTGGTTCCATTTGGTTTGTCAAATGCACCTGTTTTTTTTATGTTCTTGATGAATGGTGTGTTCAGAGAATATCTGGACAAGTTTGTCATAGTCTTTTTGGATGACATCCTGGTGTATTCCAAGTTGGAGGAAGAGCATGAACAACATATTAGGATGGTGTTGTAGGTGCTAAGAGAGCACTAGTTATATGCTAAATTGAGAAAGTGCTCATTTTATCAAAACTAGATCCATTACTTCAAGCATATCATTTCAAAGGATGGGATAGTTGTATATCCTGAGAAGATAGAATCCATGGGGGAATGGACAACTTCAAATAATGTGATAGAAGTCAAATCCTTTATGGGTCTAGTTGGCTATTACAAAAGGTTCATTGTAGGGTTCTCAAGGATAGCTCACCCTATCACTTCCTTGCAAAGGAAGGAGAAGAAGTTTCAGTGGACTGAAGAATGTGAGAAGAGATTCCATCGATTGAACCAACTGTTAACTAGTGCTCCAATCTTGAGGATTGCATATCTGAATAAAGACTTTGTAGTGTGCACAGATGCATGCAAAGAAATATTGGGAGGAGTCCTCATTCAGAATGGATTCATAATTTGTTATGAATCCAAAAAGTTGAAAGAGAACGAAAGAAACTATGGAACTCATGATTTGGAGCCGGAATCCATCGTTCACACTCTAAATAAATGGAGGCATTACCTCATGGGAAAGAGGTTCAAATTGAGAATAGGCCACAATGGTTTGAAGTATTTGTTTGATCATCCAACCTTGAATGCTAGGTAGAGTAGGTGGTTGGAGTTTCTTTGTGAGTATGACTTTGATATCAATCATATCAAAGGAAAGGAAAAAAAATTGGTTGATGCACTCAGCAGGAGAGTGTGTGAATTGCATGCTTCGTCCATTAGCATGTATCGAACTGATATTAAAGGAAGAATTTTGGAAGCTGCAAATGTAGATTTGCAGTACATGGAGTTGGTAGCAAAGCTACAACATGGTAAGATGTTACAAAAAGTGGAAGATTATAATTTGAAAGTTGAAGGAACACTTATGTACAAGAACATAATTTATGTACCTAATGTCTAAGAATTGAAAGTTATGATTTTGAATGAAATGCATAATGCGCCTTATGCAGGGCACCCTGGAGATCAGAAAACTGTGGAAGCAGTCAAGAGCCATTACTTTTGGCTAGGTATGAAGAAGGAAATTTCATAATACATCACCAGATGTATGGAGTGCCAGAAGGTTAAAGCTGAACATAGGCACCCAACAGGGTTGATACAACCTTTATCCCCGAGTGGAAGTGGGAGGTAGTGACAATGGATTTCATCATAGATTTCCTAGAACTGGCAAGCAACATGATTCAATCATGGTGGTGGTGGAAAAGCTTACGAAAGGTGCCCATTTTATTCCACTAAATATTACTCACAAGGAAGCTAACGTTGCTGATATATTTTTAAGGGAAATATCACGATTGCACGGTATTCCCAAAACAATTGTGTTTGACATGGTCCTGAAATTCACCTCAAAATTCTGGAAAGGGTTATTCAAAGGGTTCGGAATGAATCTAAACTTCAACATTGCTTATCATCCTGAGTCCAATGGGTAGACAGAGAGGGTGAACCATGTGATAGAGGACATGTTAAGGATGTATGTGATGGACAAACTATCTAAATGGGAAGACTACCTACACTTGGTAGAATTTGCCTACAACAATGGGTATCAAGCATCATTGAAAATGAGGCCATTTGAAGAACTTTATGGAAGAAAGTGCAATACTCCAGTAAGATGGGATAATCCAACTAATAGAGCATTAGTTGGGCTAGATTTTCTCAAGAAAATGGAAGAAACAATGTTGAAGATTAAGCAAAATTTGAAAGCTGCCCAATACGTGCAGAAGAGTTATGCTGATAAGAACAGGATCCGCAGGGAGTTCAAAGTGGGTGATCATGTTTTTCTAAAAGTAATTGCTAATAGAAGTTCCCTGAAGCTGGGAAAATGTTCCAAGTTGGCAACCAGATTTTGTGGGCCATTTGAAATCTTAGAAAGGATTGGACCAGTTACATATATGCTTGTATTGCCTACATCCAAGATAGTACATAATCTGCTTCATATTTCATTGCTTAAGAAATATATACCTGATGCTAATCATGTAATCGATTGGAATGTGATTCAGGTGGAATAAGAAGGCATCTTGTAGGTGCTTCCGATGCATATGCCAGGCTGGAAAAGAAAGTAGCTCCAGAATCGAGCTATAGGACTTGTAAAATTCCAGTGGACTTGGTACGATCCTGAGGAGGCAATATGGGAGCATGAAGATGTTATGCAGGTAGAGTACCCACATATTTTTTAATATTTTGGGAATCTTGTTGTTGTTTTGTAAATAAATTACACTGAGGATGATGCAAAAATAAGGGGAGGGGATTGTAATACCCCAAGGCTGAGCCCCTTCTGAATTGTAATTTTTCTTATAGGTTGGTGAGACAAGTGGTTGTAAGATAAAAGACTTAAGTGTTTATTAGGCTAGTGAGGTAGATTCCAAGGTCAAGAGCCTGATATTTTGTTTGTATTTGTAATTATGAAAATAAATAATAAAAATAAAAACATTGTTGTGTGTAGAATCTCCATGAAGAAGATTTATGGGCGACTAAGATTCACTAGATAGGGTAAAGAAGGGGGGATAAGTATTATGCCTAGGGGCTAAGCTAGGGGTCTTATCTCTAGAGGAATAATATTTTAATATTATTTCCTAAAGACTAAAGTGAACATTATATGTTTGTTATCCTAAGTTCCTGGAAAATGGGACGTGGGCTTAATGGAGCACATGCAGCTTCAGGAAGACAAGTGTCGACCTGGGCTCATGCAGTCAAAG
>JZKD02S0954686.1:0-13755 GCA_000966675.3 Picea glauca | reverse complement strand
TAAAATTTTATCATTTTCAATTATAATAAACTTATTACATGTTTGAAATTCTATAAGTTATGCTTGGAAACTCATAGATCAGTTAAAATATACATTTTCAATTATACATTTAGAAGTAAAGGAGCATTTTTTTTTTAGAAATATAGTTGATTGCTTGCATATTATTAAGCACTCCAGTGATGATGTTGCTTTGCGAGCCTCTCACAAATTTTCTTTTTTTTTATTGGTTTTTCGAATGGAGGATGTTAATAACCTCTAAGAAAAACACTAGTATGTAACCTCAAGGGACTCAATGAGCTTTGATCTCAATATCTTTGTGAATTTTTATACGAGTATTCACCAATTAAACTATCCCTTAAGACTAGAAAATGAGCATTCTCATAATAAGTGTAAACAAACATAGTTACCAACTTAACGAGAACTCTACAGAGTTATAGTTTTTTTAGGGGTTACATTTGTTACTTTATTTTGAAAAGTTGTGCTACCGGTAGCACCCCCTCCTTTTTTAGGTTGTTTTTTTATATTTAAATCTTCTTATCCATAATGTATCCACATTTTTTTAAATGCTTATTTTTTCAACTATTTTCAAATTTTTCTAAATTGTATTTTTTTTTCTCCTTTTACAATGATATTTTAATCATTTTGGAAGCTATCAGTGTAAAATAACGTGTCAAATAAAGCATTTTTATACACATAATTGAACAAAAAAGTGAAATTAAAAAAAATAAAAAATAAATAAATAAATAAAAATTAACATTTTTTTCCATATTTTATACATTTGAAATAATAAAAAAAAGGCACCATTTAATATCATTTTCCCTAGTATATTGATTCACATACAAATTGAACAAAAAAAAAAGTGAAATTAAAAAAAAAATAACATTTTTTTCATAATTTATATATTTGAAATAATAATAAAAAAATGATGACATCTAATGTCATTTTCCCTATTATATTGATTCACATACAAATAAAAGTAAAAGGAAAATAATAAAAAAAGATTCATCATAAAACAAAAATAGATACATATTTATTCTTATTTTAAAATCTGAAAGTCAAAACATTATAGTTGTAGCTCATCAAAAATTTGCAAAATTGAGCATCATTTTCAAGGGAAACTTAAAACTAATCAACAATATGATATATACCAAATTCATGATTCTCAAGAGACACATCATCATCTTCTTGTATATCATTTTGTTCTTCCATTGTGTCATTTTTCTCTTCCATTGGGTCTTTGATATTTGCAAGTTCTTCAAAGTGATCATTTCTAATCAATCCTCCTAATGGTACTTGAGGTTCCTTTGACATTTTTGCCATCTTTGATTCATTAAAATCTCCTTTCCTGAAGACAATTTCTTGCATTTCCTCTGGAGAATTGAAATGACAATAATTCTTTGTTGAATAAAATCGCATTGTAGTGGGTTACTTTCCATGGCTATGCAATTTCTTCCTTTTTGTAAGCAACACACTAGTGTTGTACCTAATCACCAAATACAAAATAAATAATTAAGTTAAATAATGTAAAAAAACATAAATTAAAAATAATAATATTGAAGTATGTTTTCATAAATGTCATATCATGAGTCTTACCTGAACTTGAGAACAAATCCAAAACCCAATCTCCTTCATTTGAAAATGTGTCTATAAGATACTTAAATAGTGCTTGTGGCTTTTGATAAATGTTAACAATCTCTCATTTCAAATCATTTTCCTCATATGTTAGTTTTCTAACCACGACATTGTAAACCAATAAGGATTCCCTCCATCATTTACATTGACAATAATAGAATTATAAGAATCATCATTTGTCCAGCTTGCAAGATGTATGCTCTCAATATGATGTGTAAATGGTTCGCTATTGGAGCTTTAAATATTAAGCTTGTGCTTGTAACATAAATAAGTGCAAATTCAATTAACTTGTGGATTAATAAAATTGATTTCTAATCTCAATCGTTAAACATACACTTTCAATATCTTGCCAAAAAAATTGCATCATTGTCTTTTATTTTCCCTTGAAGCTTGATTGTACTAATCGTTGTTGTGTGTTTGAATGAAAAACTAGAAATCTCCAAAATTGTGATGTTGTGACTTCCATAAATCTCATAACCACTTTATTGAAAGCTTGGTAAGTATAAGGCTCATTGTAATATCCAATTTTTTGGATATTATAATCATGAGGGATATCCGCAAAAACTATGGAGTATTCATTTTTAGGAACACTATTTGCAATTTTTTCACAATCACCTAATATCTCTTTATACTGAACAATTTCGAGCCCATTCCAAATGTAGTGATAAGGGTGTCATCAAGTTCAACATTTTGAGCACATCTCCTTTTGTTGATTTTTCAATGAGCTATGGCTCATGTATCCTCTTTGAATTTTTTGTTTAACTATTACTTGAACCATAACTATTGCAACAAACCAAGATCACAAGAAGAATAACCATGCATAAGAACACAAGAAGTATCCTGGGAAACCCTTCTCAACAAGGGAAGAAAACCCAGCCAATCCTTTGCTATATTCCTCAATAGAAAGACCTCCCACACCATCACCAAACCTAGCACACAAGAGGGTGTTGTAATTCTCATAATTTCATACCACAACTTTTGAAATCATGGGATGACACAATGATGAGTGTGTTTCCTCAATGGGGATTCACCTTTCTTTATATAAGACTTGTCACATCAAATGATGTGTCTTTTGGCACAATAGGGCCAAGCTTAATAACTCAAAATATAATTAATAATTACCATATTAATTATTATATTTTATATTAATTATCTTTTACATTATTTGTCTTTTATATTAAGGTGGGGCCGACCTGTACCCTTTACATTACAAATAGGTTTACATGTAAGTCTGACTCTTGAACAATATAGAAATGGATTCCATACACCCACTAGTGTTCAACCATTATGGGCACATCCATAGGGATGTCCATATATCTATCTCATTGCCTCTCACAGGAGAACCACACTCACTGGTGCTCAACCACTAGGATCACGTTCACCTGTGCTCGTCCACAGGCACGTCCACTCAACAGATCTTTTTTCCTACTAAATTACACAGAAGAGTCATATGGATTTCATCATCTCAACTCTCTTATCATAGGAGACTAATACATCATCTTCATCTTTGTATCATGACGATGCACCCAACTCTATGGGAATTCACGTGTTCCCATTGTGCTCTACCATAGGCACATCCAACTCAACAGATCTCCTTTCTCATTGTGTTACATAGGAGAATCATCTGGAGTTATTCTCAACTCTCTGTAAGAAGGAGGCTAATACATCATCTTCATATTTGTCTCATGACGATGCACCCAACTCTATGGGAATTCACACGTTCACCTTGTGCTCAACCACAGGCATGTCCAACTCAACAAATCTCCTTTCTCACTGCGTTACACAGGAGAATCATATGGAGTTCTTATCAACTCTCTATAAGGAGGATTCCATCACTACGTTCCAGTTATGTCTCAGATAGGAACCACACACCCATCTTAGAGGATCTCTCTCAAGTTGTCTCAATCAGTCTATGTCCTAGAGAATGTCTCACACAGCTACAATCATCAACACTCCCTCTCAACTAGGGAGACATTCTTTATCAGGCCAAGTATCGAACATAATTACTTTGAACTTTGTCTTGGTGGTAGTCATCAACACTCCCTCTCAATTGGAGAGGTATTCTTCACCAAGTCAGTTTGGTGAAGATGTTTGCAAATACTCATGTGTAGGAAGGTATTGCACATGTACTGCTTTCCTCTACATCATGTCTTTGAAAATAATATTTTATCGCAATGTGTTTCGATATATCATGAAACAAAAATTTCTCAAAGAGCTTCACACAGCTCTAGTTATAATCATAGGATCCATCTCATGATCAAGTAAATATGTCAGACTCTTATGAAGCCACACTGCTTCGTGCACTCAATAATATATACTTTGCTTCTGTGGTACTCAAGGCCACAGAGATTTGTTTCCTGCTGCACCAGGAAATCATGGAAAAAAACAATCGGATGTGCTCTTCCAGTCTACTATACTTTCTGTCCATTATGCATATCCCTGCAAACTCAAGTATTCATTTGAGGCATATCTCCGGCCATATCTAACTATGCCTTGCAGATATCTCAATACATGCTTTACTGTTATCCAGTGATTCTGTCTCGGCTGACTCATGGATTGACTAAGCATATTCGTTGCATAGCATATATCAGATATGGTGTTAACTAGATACATCAATGATCCAATCATCTGTCGATACACATGTGGATCAATCTCGTCTTGAATCATCGTCATTTATTTTTCATCAAATCCATCACCATCAATGTAGACATGGATTTTCATTCTGTCATACTAAACTTCTTTTAATATCTCCACTGTATATTTCCTTGATTTAGGAAAAATCTCATTGATCCTCTGTCATAATTCTTGTCCCAAGAAGTAGTGCATCATATCTAGATCCTTCATCTTGAAATCGTAAGTTGAGGCTTTCTTGTATCCAACAACACATCTTCCTGAATAATTCATCAAATAATCAGGCTCTCGTCACCAATAATGTAATAGTATAGGTTTGGATCAACAATACTCTTGTTGAAACCCCTATCTAGATCCTTCATCTTGAAATCGTAAGTTGAGGCTTTCTTGTATCCAACAACACATCTTCCTGAATAAGTCATCAAATAATCAAGCTCTCATCACCAATAATGTAATAGTATAGGTTTGGATCACGGATCCATCTATCTTATGTAGTTTCCAACTCATGGATGGTAATACAGATGGAAGTGTATCATATTACTAGATTAATATGTCTCATCATAGTTCACTCCATATGCTTGTGAGAATCCTCTTACTACAAGTCTTGTTTTATATTTCTCGATACTTCCATCAGTTGCATGTCTTTCTTCCTCTTGTAGATTTTGTCAAGCCCAGACAGACCTTTTATAGCCTACTGCAAAGTCCCTGAGAATACCAACTGGAACAACTGGATCAACTGTATCAATGGCTATCTCCCTCTGGACTATTGAAGAGGAAGAAAGTATTGTCTCTCTTTCTCAATTAGTTTGACTAATTCTAAATCAAATGACTCCCTCTGAAGTCTGAAGGATAAGATTATTCCTTTGTTGTTATCTTGCATGGAACAAGAAAACAAACAAAAGGAAACAAGACAAGAATATATCCTAGAGGAGATTCATGAGTACATCTCTAGAATCAAAACATTTTAAGGATTGTTGTCATAGATACAACACCTACTTGTAATGTAGCAACCAAAGAAATGTAGGTTATAAACATGATAATTCAAAAAAATAATCAAACCTGGAGTCTTCACTTGTAGTGTGTTGCTCCTCTGGATGCACTGAGATCCTTCTGGATCCATGATTGCACCAAGAGTTTCTTCCTCTTGTAAGTACCCTTATGACAATGATGACAATAATATATACACATGCATACCTAAGAGTGTACATCAATGGAGATTATGCTTGTGTTTCTTTCTTTGCACATTACTGGCTCTCACATCAAATGTATTCAAGCTTTCATTATTTGGACAATACTTTATGTTTGATAGTTATGCAAGTGTTTCATCTATCACATCGTCTTTATTTCTCACCAAATTTTTCACTTGGCCTTGTAACTTCACCTCTCCCTTTGGATCACAATTGTTGTTTCCACAAAGAGGACCATAATGCCATTTCCTTGTATCACCTTTTAATATCACATCAAAAGGATTCTTGATCTCTTGTCACTGTGAAGATTCTCAAAAAATGCAAATGAGGGGATTCCATACACCATTCTATAGAGACGAGAACTTAACAGTAATTTGACTGAAAAAAAAGAGCATTTATGTTTACAGATCTTGCAATTCCAAACATCTCAACAGAAAATTTGTTTGTTGTTGGGCTCATCAATGAGGCTTGAGATATGTTTTACATTATACTTCATGATTGTTGATTGTATGTGTTATCACTCCAAGAAACTCTTTGAGGTTGTAAGACAAAGATTCTTGGTAACTTAAAGTAAACTTGTTTTTGTTTTTTCGTATGTGTGGATCAATGGGATAACTCAACTACAATATAGTATCCAGACAGTCAAAATGAATAATCAAATAAACCAATGCCCTCAAAGATCAATAATCAGGTAATAGCTTTAAGTGGGTGAAGAAGAAAGTGCTTATAAACCAGATACACAATGATGGGTTTAATAAACAATGTAAGAAACTATTAATCAAGTTATGAACTGACTAATGATATGACAGTCATTTTGCAGTTAAGACAACTTGAATAAGAGTGCAGAAGAAGGGTGGAAATATGACATTAATAGAGAGAGAAACTTGTGATCTGTATTATCATATGAAAATTTTGTTACAAACGTATAGTTTCTATATCCAAAATAGACCTTTGGTATGTCAAAAAGACAAGCATTTATAGCCTTTACAACAAGTCTCAGATCCTGGAAAACTGGATCTGGATTTCTAAATATAGAAAGCAGAAAACTAACCGAATACAATAGGATAATAAAAGAACTAGTTCTTAGGAATCGAGTTGTCTTCATAGTTGGTCTTTGACATCTGGTCTTCATCATTTCTATGTCTCTGATGTGTCATGGAAGAAAAGACACATGTCTCCAGTGGCTGGAAATCTTTGAACAACTGTGAACAAAGATTTAGTTGACCAATTAAGCATTCACCTCCAAAATCTCCACGAATCTTTGAAACTGAATATTTCTTGATTTGGTGATTAATATTTTGACACTCTCTTATCCTTTAAATCAAACCAAAATAGCTCTGTTCGAGCTCAACTCTTCAAAATTCTCATTCTACAGTTTCACCAGCTATTTCGCCTTAAGATTTGCTAATTAGTTGATGAAAGCTCTGCTTTTCAACAACTAATTGGTTATAATTTCGCCTTATGTGCTGGTGAAATATTTGTTTTGATAAAAAAGGAAACCTTTCATATTCAAAATTGTTGTTCCATAAAAAATCAGTGTTCATTTGATTACTCTCCCTACACATTTATAGCAACCTGGGCCAGCACCTGTAAATCTGGATGTGTGTTAATTTTTTCCTTCAATTTTTTTATTTTCCTTTTCAGAGGCTTAGCTAACCACCATAAGCTATTATAATCCTTTGTGATATTTTTCTTCTTGTTGTTGTCTTTAATGCTTTCACGTGCTAGCTTCTCAAAAGATGCATTTGTCTTTGCAAAATTCTCTTATAAATCTTTATATCTTGCATTTATCACCCTTTTTAGAACCTCCTGTTGTGTTATTACCTCTTTCAGATCCTTAATCTTTTGTGATTTATTTGATTTCTTATTTCTTGAGGATTTTCCTTCATCTTTGAGAGTAAAATCTTCACAATCCTGTGCAGTTTCCATGGAGTTCTCTGGACTTTAATCTTCCTTTTCCAGTTCTGTGTCTGAATCTGTGTATGGAAGATTTAGAGCATTTGTCTTTTTCACTGTGGATTTCTCTGAGTTTGTTTCAAAATCTAGTTTCTTTTTAGCTGTCTTGGGATTTATGCTAGAATTTTTGTCTTCTGGTGGCTTTGGGAGAGCTCTCCTCCTCCTTGAGCTACTGTGAGGAGTTGACTGATTCTTTCCTGCTTTCTTCTTTTCATTTATAGGTTGAGTTTGGGTCTCAAAACCTTCCCAGAAGAGAAAGTGCTGCCAAGTTCTTTCTCTTCGTCTCAATTCTTCCAAGATGATCATTTTAATCAGGCCATAATGACAAAGGGCATTTTTTATGCTAAAAGGTTCAGCTCTGATCTTATTACACACCTTGGTTAGGCTCTTATGAAGAAAGAAAGGCAAATTTAGAAGGACCTTCCCTGTGAAGTGATCTAGGAGTCTAAAATGATATAACGTTAACTTGTCATACCTGCCTTCAGAGGTTAAGTATAAATGAATGCCTTTGAAAATATCTTGCCATTCATCTTCAAGGTAGGAAACATGGATTTTTTTCTTCTAGGTTATGCTTTGGAATTCTGTCTTGAGGTATACCATAAAATCCAAGTTCTTGGTCACTGTTGTTTTAAACCAACTTTGGCCTGTTCTGGGTAAGCCAGTTGTTGAAGAGATGGAAGCTTCATCAACTATCAGTTCCAGAGAGCCCACTATATCTTTCTTTCCATCATAAGACTTTGAAAAAATGTTTGTTGTTGCCTGGTGATAACCTTCCTATAACCTTTCCACATATGTCATACAACTTGCATCTGAGAATCGCTTCTGCACCTTTGGATAAGACTGCAAAAAGGATAAATTATCTAACTCTTTCCTCAGAAGTAGCCCTCCTTGCTTCCTTGCCATCTGCAACTTAATCATTGGTTGATTTGCACATGGTTGACACAATAATATTCTTAATAAGGAAAAGGCTGGCGCTGGTGAAAATGACCTTGTGTTGTCAATTGAAATATGAAACCTCATAATAGAAATTTTGAACACGGCGAGTTCAAAATAAGAAATGGTGATTTTATTTGATGTTGTTGGATAGTTGATACTTTATCCTCTGGTTGCAATGATGATTAAGATTTCGTCACCTCAAACCCTCCTCTTGTTTTCGCACAAAATACGTGAGAACAATCTGTCATGATGTCCTGCTAGAACGTGATGAAACAGTGTCATCATACATTTGCTTCCATTAGCTTTCCATGATGATTGTATGACATGTGTCCAGCATATCCTTTTTGGGTTTCTGGAGTCGTTGGAGGAAAATCCATGTTAGCTCTTTCACTGTCTCGCTTGCTGTGAGGAGTACACTTTAACCGTTGAAACCTGAGGCTTTCACCAGCTAACTTCAACTTCAAAACAAATGTTAGTTGTTGAAAGGATTTTTCTTAAATTTTTGAAAAGACCTTTTGAGGATCGATTTATTTCTAGGATAAAATCTTAAATCCTATGTTTTGGCACTTATAAATTCTAAAAATTTATATAGAACCCTATTTTATGACCATGCTATCACCTACAAAATGGAACAAATTGATTGATTCATTTTGGGAGATAACATTTGGCTCCAGCTGGGATGGATACCTCCCTGTGAGGTTACCAAGAACCTAGTTTGACTCAATAGCCTTTATTACAACTTGAATTCAAAACTGATTTTACTCAGTATTCCATTGGGCATGGAGTTATTGATGAAACAAAACAAAAACAAAAACTGAAAAGAATATGTACAAATAAGCAGGCTTTAAGGAAAGCCTCATGAAAAGTAGGGTTTCAGAAACCACCCGTTGAATGGGCCACCTGATACTTCTTCACCCGCAAGATCTTGGAGGACAAAAGTATTATTCTGCTGAACTATTGCTAACTAACAAACTAGAAATAATCTCCAGCCATGCTTGATGACGAGATTATTCTCTACTTATTCCTACTCTAACCAACTATATTGCCTCTTATCAAGTGAAGTCATGCTTCCAATGAATCCATGTGAGAAATTGATTTACTGAAATCATGCTTGATCTTGACCACAAAAATAAAGGAATGCATAGACAACAAAAATGTAATTGGAAAAGATGGCAGAACCAATATTCATTTGACAAAAATATTTTAACATCTATGTTGCTTGTAAACTCTATATAATCAACAATAGGGTCATCAAAAACATCAAGGAATACCTCTTTAGGCAGTTGTTCCAACTGAAGACTGACATGTTGTTGCTGATGGATTTCATCGATCTCCATGTTAACTGTAAACTACTCAACCTCATTCAAAGAAACATGCATGATGCACTATTTATCTAAACCTTTATGCTCATCATATTCCTCTTCATGTATGCTGCAATTTCCCTTTGTCTGCAAATATGAAAGCTGGAGACTGTCCTCAATATTTGTTGCAGATTTGAAACTGTCATCTGTTGATTATCTTTCTTTGTCTGCAAATTAGAAAACTGAGGGTTGACCTTAGTATCTGCTATAGATTCAACTCTGTCACATGCTAAAATAAAAATATGTTTATCATTTTTCAAGTTTTCAAATGGGACAATATGATCTTCATGAAAATTTAAGATAGTAAAATGAATTTGGTACAGTGTCAAAAGCATCTATACTATGGATACCATCGTGAATATCATCAATGTCTAGGTCACAATGAGAGGTATCCCCTATAACAGTATACTCTTCATGACTATCTGAGTCTTTAGTCAATAAATGAAATTCATGAAAACATTCGGGATATAGAAGATCAACTAAAAATATTTCTTTGCAAAACAAATGAAAGGCAGCATGAAAATCTACCAAATAGATGATATTGACAACCGGAAGTGACCGATACCAATCATGAGCGATCCCCTCTAGAGAAAACCCGAAGAGCTTAATCTGAACATCCTCATGCACAATTTCAAGCCAATGAATAAAGTCATGAAAATCCAGCAAGTGTTCAGCTGACACTTCCCACTCTTCTCCTCAAAACCTAGGAATACTTCTTTCCCATTCATCTCTAGTAGGTATTGGATTAGGGAAACCAACAATATTTTCAAAATCACAGAAGGAATACCTCTTATCTAAGATCTTGTTCATTTCATACTAGTGGAGTCGCCAACAGATTTCAGAATAATGGAGTCACCATTGAATCCGTCGTTCATAGAGTTTCCAGATATATGATTAAAACTGAAAATATGTCCAGACTTTGCCTATCATCAAAGTTGGATCTTGTCGTCTCCCAAGGAAGTTGAGCTTCAGTCTCCTCTCCCCGACAACGACGCCAATTTGTTATCACTCCAAGAAACTCTTTGAGGTTGTAATACAAAGATGTTTGGTAACTTAAAGTAAACTTGTTTTTGTGTTTTCATATGTGCTGATCAATGGGATAACTCAACTACAATATAGTACCCAGATAGTCAAAATGAATAATCAAATAAACCAATGCCCTCAATGATTAATAATCAGATAATAGCTTTAAGTGGGTGAAGAAGACAGTGCTTATAAACCAAATACACAATTATGGGTTTAATAAACAATGTAAGAAACTATTAATCAAGTTATGAATTGACTAATGAGATGACAATCATTTTGCAATTAAAACAACTTGAATAAGAGTTCAGAAGAAGGGTGGAAATATGACATTAATAGAGAGAGAAACTTGTAATCTATATTATCATATGAAAATCTTGTTACAAAGGTATAGTTCCTGTATCCAAAATCAACCTTTGGTATTTCAAAAAGACGGGCATTTATAGCCTTTACAACAAGTCTTAGATCCTGGAAAACTGGATCTGGATTTCTAAATATAGAAAGCAGAAAACTAAATGAATGCAATAGGATAATAAAAGAACTAGTTCTTAGGAATCGAACTATGTTCATAGTTGGTCTTTGACATATGGTATTCATCATTTCTATGTCTCTGATGTGTCATGGAGGAAAAGACACGTCTCCATTGGTTGGAAATCTTTCAACAACTGTGAACAAAGCTTTAGCTGACCAATTAAGCATTCACCTCCAAAATATCCATGAATCTTTGAAACTAAATATTTCCTGATTTGGTGATTAATCTTTTGATACTCTCTTATCCTTTAAATCACTCCAAAATCACTTTGTTCGAGCTCAACTCTTCAAAATTCTCATTCTACAGTTTCACCAGCTATTTCGCCTTAGGATTTGCTAATTAGTTGATGAAAGCTCTGCTTTTCAACAGCTAATTGGTTATAATTTCTCCTTATGTGCTGGTGAAATCTCTGTTTTGATAAAAAAGGAAACCTTTCATATTCAAAATTGTTGTTCCATCAAAAATCAGTGTTAATTTGATTGCTCTCCCTACAAATTTATAGCAACCTGGACCAACACCTGTAAATCCGGATGTGTGTTAATTTTTTCCTTCAATTTTTTTATTTTCCTTTTTAGGCACATAGATAACCACCATAAGTTATTATAATCCTTTGTGATCTTTTTCTTCTTGTTGTTGTCTTTAATGCTTTCACGTGCTAGCTTCTCAAAAGCTTCATTTGTCTTTGCAAAATTATTTGATAAATATTTATATCTTTCTTTTATCACCCTTTCCAGAACCTCTTGTTGTGCTATTACCTCTTTCAACTCCTTAATATTTTGCGATTTATTTGATTTCTTATTTCTTGAGGTTTCACCTTCATCTTTGGGAGTAAAAGCTTCACAATCCTGTGTAGTTTCCATGGAGCGCTCTGGACTTTTGATGGCTGGAATTTCATCTTCCTTTTCTGTTTCTGTGTCTGAATCTATGTATGGAAGATTTAGAGCATTTGTCTTTTTCATTGTGCATTGCTCCGAGTTTGTTTCAAAATCTAGTTTCTTTTTAGATTTCTTGGGATTTATGCTAGAATTTTTGTCTTCTGGTGGCTTTGGGAGAGATATCCTCCTCCTTGAGCTACTCTGAGGAGTTGATTTCTTCTTGTCTGCTTTCTTCTTTTCATTTATAGGTTGAGTTTGGGTCTCAAAACCTTCCCAGAAGACATAGTGATGCCAAGTTCTTTCTCTTCGTCTCAGTTCTTCCAAGATGATAATTTTAATCAAGCCATAATGACAAAGGGCATATTTTATGCTAAAAGGTTCTTCTATGATCTTATTACACACCTTGGTTAGGATCTTATGAAGAAAGAAAGGCAAATTTAGAAGGACCTTCTCTGTGAAGTGATCTAGGAGTCTAAAATGATATAACATTAACTTGTCATACATGCCCTCTGAGGTTAAGTATAACTGAATGCCTTTGAACAGATCTTTCCATTCATATTCAAAGTAGGAAACATGGATGATTTTCTTCCAGGTTATGCTTCAGAATTCTGTCTTGAGATATACCCTAAAATCCAAGTTCTTGGTCACTATTGATTTAAACCAACTTTGGCATGTTCTAGGTAAGCCAATTGCTAAAGCGATGGAGGCTTCATCAACTATTAGTTCCAGAGAGCCCACTGTAGCTTTCTTTCCCTCATATGACTTTGAAAAAATCTCTATTGATGCCTGGTGATAACCTTCCTGTAACCTTTCCACATATGTCATACAACCTGCGTCTGAGAATCGCTTCTGCACCTCTGGATAAGACTGCAAAAAGGACAAATTATCTAACTCTTTCCTCAGAAGTAGCCCTCCTTGATTCCTCACCATATGCAACTTAATCATTGGTTGATTTGCACACGGTTGACACAATAATCTTATTAATAAGGAAAAGGCTAGCGCTGGTGAAAATGACCCTGTGTTGTCAATTGAAATATGAAACCTCATAATAGAAATTTTGAACACCGCGAGTTCAAAATAAGAAATGGTGATTTGATTTGATGTCACAGGATAGATGGTACTTTATGCTATGGTTGCAATGATGATTAAGAGTTCGTCACATCAAACCCTCCTCTTGTTTCCGCATGAAATACGTGAGCACAATCTGTGATGATGTCCTGCTAGAACGTGATGAAACAGTGTCATCATTCATTTGCTTCCATTAGATTTCCATGATGATTGTATGTCGTATGTCAGGCATATCCTCTTTGGGTTTTTGGATTCATTGGAGGAAAATATGTGTTAGCGCTTTCACCGGCTCGCTTGTTGCGGGGAGTACACTTTAATCGTTGAAACCTAAGGGTTTCACCAACTAACTTCAACTTCAAAACAGATGTTAGTTGTTGAAAGGATTTTTCTTAAATTTTTGAAAAGACCTTTTGAGGATCGATTTATTTCTAGGATAAAGTCTTAAATCCTATGTTTTGACACTTCTAAATTCTAAAAATTTATATAGAACCCTATTTTATGACCATGCTATCACCTACAAAATGGAACAAATTGACTAATTCATTTTGGGAGAT
>JZKD02S0954685.1:195799-211802 GCA_000966675.3 Picea glauca | reverse complement strand
ATCTATTGGCGAACAAAGGTTGCACTCTCGGGAAAGGGCAGCTACTCCTAAATGAAGAAAATTTAATTCATCCTTGTAATTCATGAGTAATCTGAAATCGGAATTAGTAAAAGAAGCAGAAATAGAAGCTTTGTAATGATGGCTGCCATGGTGCATGCCCTTTCTTTTCCTCAATAAAACGAAAAGGGCAGCAGCTTGCAAAAGAAGGTAGAAGGCAGCAAAGCCTGTGAAAGACAGCTGGAACAGAAGCTGAAACACAGTGCTGAAACTCAGATGCTGGAACACTGATGCTGGAACACAGATGCTGGAACACAGAAGCTGAAACACAGAGCTGAAAGTGTTGGATCTTATGCTGAAACACGGTGTTGCAGCAGCTGAAAATAAGAGCTGTCTCTTATGCTGAAACACATTGCTGGAACAGTTGCTAAATCACAGTTTGTTACATATGATGAAACACAGTTTTGTCACATATGCAGAAACACAGTTCTGTTAAATATGCTGAAACACAGCGTTGGAATAGATTATGAATCTCAGTGTTGGAAATTATGCTGAAACAACGATGGTTCTTATGCTGAAACAGTGATGCAACACACCTTGTAACTGAAATTGTGGCTCTGCCACCCCTCTAATAAAAATTATAACCGTTTTCGTTAAAAAAAATAATATAGTCCTCATTAACGTACCTGCATGTTCAATCACTTTTAAATGTCTCGTGACAACTTCAAGAAATTATTAAAAAAGGTAATGATACTCGTGACTCGTTAGATTTGAAGAATGAAAGCCAAGTTGTTGTTGACTTGAAAGTGAAGGAACATTTATGTGAAAGAAAGCGTGTTTGTAACGCATATGCGGCATCGTGCCAATTTCCAAATGCTAATTCTTATTCCCTCACATTTCGGGCTTTTTATAAACCAATGTTCTGAATGTGTGTCTCGCCATTCATCCATTTTATAATCGAATACATGTAAGGTACTTATGCCCCTATCCAAGGTAAATTTTAGTCAATAAAAAAGTGTCATTAGTTCTCTCAAGTTGTTACATTCTCTGTCCAAAACATTTCTAAGGATGGATTTGTCGACCTGTAATTCTTCTAATCTCCTAAAAATAGATTGTTTAGGAGCCTCATTGTAAAAAAGTAGCAACCCCATCACTTGGGACCGAGACTTTAAAAGAGAGGAGTTCTATGTTTTCAAATTGAGAGGCATTATTTGCAAGCCATATACCCCATAGGACAAGGTAAGGCACTGCCCAAAGTACCTCCAATTCCTTTCGAGAGAACCAAGAGAGAAAACAAGCTTTAGCATGAAGTCAAGTCCATCCCACAGTGAGCTAAAACCAAGAGATCCTTCAACCTCTTTCCATACCTAAATAGAGAAAGCTCAATTCATAAAAAGATGGAAGTTTGTTTCTTCGTGGTTCTTACATAAAAGGCACCTACTAGGCCCCACTTTACCCTTTCTTTGCAAATGATGTCAAATCCAAACATTATCCAAAAGTACAAGCCACATGAACAATTTAGAATTTAAAATTGATTGAAGCCTTTACCTTCCATAGAGCTTTCCACCACAAACACATTGTAAAGTCACCAATTGTAAACAAAGCTTGATACCCCACCTTTACTTAAGGCCAACTTCCAACTTTATTATAACTTATTATAACTCTCCAGTAAGTTCATTAGGATTCTCACATAATCTGATATAAGCGCTATGTAATTATGTAACAAAGAGCTCCCAATACCTCGCAAATTCACCATTCAACTAGATATGCCCCGAATTCAACCAGCCTTGTCTCCACAAGGTTGTTTCCATAATTTTATTAATTAAATTAAGGGACGTTCTCCCAAAACTTTCGTGTATATATATATATCGCGTATCCCTGTTGCCTACTAACTTGTCCGAAGTGCTTATTGTTTTATATAAATTTAAGAGAATTTTTCACAAATTTCTTATAAAATATCTTTTAAATTTTTCACAAAGTTTTCTTATATAAAAAGTTTATGAGAATTGTTTTATGAGGTATATTGACTGACTATATATAAAGTAAAGTTGTATATAAGAATGGTTTTATTTATAAATTAGTAATAAGATTAGTAAAAAAAAAAAATAGATTAGTAATAAGATTTTTAAACTAGATTGTTTTTAAACAAATATTTATAGAAGCAGTTGGAGGGAGAGATGAGGTATAATGTTTTAGGTTTTTCGTTTTTAAAGGATTTTAGTTTTTGAGATATTTAAGATTTGAAGTTCATCTTTGAAATTAAGAGAGACTTATGATTTAAAGTTAATGTTTTAATATAATGAATGGTACTTTTTGTTGGGAATGTTAGATTAATTATTTTGGTAAATTTTAAATTAGAAGTTAATGTTTGAGATAAGAATTATTTATAATTTATGATTTTAAGTTATTGTTTTAATATTCATTTTCTCTACTTAAAATGAAGAAGGGGATAAGATTTGAAGTTAATGTTTGAGATGAAGAGGGATTTAGAATTCAAAGTTAATGTTTTAATATAATGTATGTCATTTTTTCTATCAGGAAAGTTAAGTTAGTTATTTGTATTTAAAGTAAAAAAAATTACATTATTTATTATAAAACTTATTTATTAATTTATTATAAAACATGTTAGTTTGAAAAATTGATTTTTTTTAAGATATTTTGATTGGATAATTTAAATTTTGTATTTTTCAAATTTGTTTAAGTTTAAATTACCAATCTTTAAATTTTATGGATTAGAAAAATATAGAGATATTTTATGAACCAATTGTCATACATATATGTAATTTTAAATATTGGAGATCTAGATAAAATGTAAAAAAGTGATGGTTTAAAATTTAAAAATGTATTTTATTGTTTCATTAAAATGTCCAAAATACTATTAAAAATAAATAAATAAATAAAAGAAGCAAAAAGTCTAATAAAGATCTTTTCCAATGTAAAGTTTAAATAAACTAAAACAATTTGCAAAGTTCAAATAAACTAAAACAATTTGCAAGTAATTTTTTTATAAATATCTTTTATTTTTTATTATGAATAGCTTGATCAATGTTGAAAATCAAAATAAATAAATAACTCTTTTAATTTAATATCATTTAGTATTTTCAATTTTATGTGATAAATTAAAGGAAAATAAAAACATCATTAAAAAAATTTGTTTAAAAGACAAAAGGAAAAGAAGGCAGTGCTGAAATTTACAATTTAATATCATTTAGTATTTTTAATTTTATGTGATAAATTAAAAGAAAAAAAAAACATTATTAAAAAAATTTGTTTAAAAGGAAAAGAAGGCAGTGCTGAAATTTACAGAATGGAAAATGGAAATTTTCATCCCCTTGCGTGTTCCTGAAATTGGTAAATGGAAATCGACAATGACAACATTAAAATGAACGACAATAGAAAATCAACGTCGCCTGAGAGATTCGAACTCGCGCGGGGGAACCCCATGTACTTAGCAGGCACAAGCCTAAACCAGTCGGCCAAAGCAACAGAAACATAACCATTTTTCGGTTTTTAAATTCAATGTATTATTTATGAAGCATACCGTTGAATAGAGATTGATTTGGATGATTTGACATTTAGAGGAGGAATGAGTGTTACAATATATTTTCACATAAAAAGTGCCATGGATCTTAAATAAATACTACACTAAATGTTCACACATCTAATATCGTTTAAATGTTACAATATATCTTCACATAAAGGATGTCAACCATGGTAAAATAGAATTTCAACCTTGGTCTCCATAGTAACATCGTGATACTAATTTGATAGTGGCATTGAGGGAATGTTGCTCTATTTTGACCAACTTTCTCTTTTACGTAATTCCAATTAGAACTTTGTTATAAACTAAATTGATATCTTAAGTCATTTAAGATTAAACATATTACATTTAACATAAATTTGTGTAAAGATATATGGTAATATATATCCATTTTATGGTATTTCATCTAGTTGTTTACTTAGTAATTTGTTCTAATTGTTTATATATATTTATATTATTTTACGTAAATTTAATGGGTTAGTTTAATTTGTTATTATTAATGATATTAAATATTGATAGTTAATTTTAGTCTATTTTAAATCGGTTATTAAAAAATGTTCTTTACTAATACCAATCATAAATTTGAAGGAGTGGGGGAGAATGTCCCACACAATATTGAGCAAATATTCAATGAATAACATTGGTTGATATTACATAATAAGATTAGGTATGATCTCATTTTCTGAGAAAGGGATATGGCAGAGTTGGTAGATGTTATGGACTTGATCAAATTGAGCCTTGGTATGGAGGCCTACCAAGTGATAGCTTCCAAATCTAGGGAACCCTGGGATATTTTGAATGGGCAATCTTGAGTTAAATCTGGTTCATGGAGACAATACTTTCTTCTCCTAAGATAGGAAGGGGAGAGGTGTTGAGACTCAATGGAAGCTATTCTAATGAATGAACCTCATTTGGTCCAACATTGTATTTATAGAATGCTCTATTTATACCTCGAAAGTGGGCATGTTATATAATATCACACAAAACTTGCAATCAAAACTTGAATCGTTCCAAGAATTTTATTCATAAGATAGATGCCAAATTTGAGTTGGAGTATTGATTTGACATAAAGTAATATGATTATGAATTTATCTACTCTAAATAGAGAATTGAGTCAGTCTTTGGAATAAATAGTTGGACGAGAATAAAGATAGAGTCCAATTCTACGTGTCAATTTCAACAACAATGAAAATTGCACTAGGAGGAAACAACTGATCTGTTTTCTCCAATTTCATTAGTTTGAACCCATTCTCACTTCTCAATTATTTTACCTCACTATATAATTTATTCATGAAGAGAAGAAATTAGAACTTGAATCTCTCCATCAATCTTATGACAAGTTGAGTTGATTAGTTAATTAGTTGATCATATTATCAATTCATTTTGTGATATATGATCCACATAGATGAAACATTTTGGAAATTATTCGATCGAAGTCCCTTTTTTCTCACATTACTAACTTCTGGATTGAAAATAATAAATATCATTCTCAAAAATGGGAAAATCATATTTTCCTTATTTTTAGTTGACACGAGTTAAAACCCTGTACCAAGATGATCCACAGGGAAGAGCCAAGATAGCTTAGTTGATAGAGCATAGGAAAGAAAATCCTCATGATCTCGGTTCAAAGATGGTTCCTAGAAAGATGTCAATATCCATGTATCCATATCCATCTATATATTATATCTAGATCTATTCTATCTAGATGGATATTGGTACATGGATATTGGCATATATGTATGTATATGTACATACAGGGGTACCCCAATAAAAATAGATAGATGAATCAATATATTATATTCTCTCCCTCTTCTTTGCTCATATTGTCCATCCTTGTCCATTCCAATTGAATCCCAGTACTCCCATATAAAAAAGTAGGAACGAGAACTAAAAGGGAAAGATTTGATATTGGGAATAGAATCTATTATAAGCTCTAGCATAAAATCAATCAAACCCTCATTTTAGTTCTCGTATATTGTGTGAGTGTGTCATATACCATTTTTTATGCATCAATAAAATATTTGGATTTGTTAATCCATCCCTATTCCATATCCTAGAATATGGAATAATTTAATGGATAAGAATTTGTCTCTGGTACTAGTCGGAATCTATTCATCCCATTATGTCTGAACCAAAATAGGATTTATTATCCAATATAATTGCAGGGTTGAAGGAGATCCAAAAGTTTCAGAGGATATTTCAAAAGTAGATTTGAATTGAGGTTCAAATGATTGATGTAATAACTTTTGATCATAGTTCCCAGTATGAATATTGGATCCAAAATGATGAACCTATGATTTATAGTGAAATATTTTATTATTTTTGTGTTGGAGCTTTTCCTCATATATTAATTGAGCTCTCTTTTCTTTCACAAAGTTTCATTATAACATCTATACTAATCTCTGGTTCAAGTGGGAAACTTGACGAATAGATATCCATGGGAATTAGTTTATCTACTCTGCGAATGGTACTATGAGAATATGTACCCTATGATAGTACATGCTCCCATGGAAACGACATATTTTAGTTTGGGCATTTTTTTGTGTAATCAATCTCACTACAAAAGGAGCATTTTTCATGGTCACAATCCTTGATGTTACAATGAGGTAATCTTGTCTAGGACGAAACTAGATCTTGGTACTGAATCGTAATAATTGGAGTCAAACCACGAACCTATTAATGATGCAAATTCGATGGAACCACATATCATAAAGGAGAATCCATAAATTGGAGAGTTTGGCCCAATTTGTTTGACAGATTGTTTGGGGTAGTTGAAATACTTGGATTCAATATTGTTTGATCGAGTAAAGGTAAATCCATAGGATTCATCATTGGATTTATGCCATTTCGTACTTATCTCTCCTCCTTGAATAGTTAGAAATTGAGGGTCATTCTAATGTTCCTTTTCGTCACACATGGGCTAAACCAACAATGAAAATAAGCATGAGAATTGAAGCTCCTATAAATGAAAATATACCATGTATACTAGAAATCATAGCCCATTGACAAAGGGAGATTGTTCCAACATTAGGAAACCAATATGGATCAATGGTCTCCAAAATCTCATAGGAAATCAATCTAGATCAATGTACCTTCTATCTACTTATTTAGAACATGGCTCTAACTCTAGCTCTTAGCTATATCTCTAAATCTAGCTTTGGATTTGTCTTTGTAACGCCCCACCATTACAGCAACAACCGACTTACAACAAGAATTTGTTTTTTTTGTTTTGTGTGTTGGTAATTACATCACCATTAAAAGAAACTTCATTGACACATCATCATATATATATGAACAACATGAAGACATCATCAACCATTCACGACATAAAGACAACACATCATTACAATGAAAATTGATACACAATCGACGCATTAACACAATTAAATAGCAGCCCATAATCATTGCATTCATACAAATAAATAATGATGCATAGACTGTATGAAACATAAAGTGCTCAACTATGCTCATCAGGATAATCATCAAATCACCCTGTGATAACATGCGATAACATAGCCCCCGGGGGGCAGCTCAATTGGCAAGTGCCGTGAAAATGAAGTTCCATGAGGTTTCGAGTTCAACTCCCCCCGACTTACAATGTGTGTCGCGTATGGGGCCTCGTAGGCATACCTGGAGGTTATAGTGGTAGAAGTTGGATAACACGGCCACGTGTAACGCGAGCACGTGCCCAACTAGTTGTTGATTCCTCCAGACATATAAAAAAAAAAAAACATGCGATAACATAAATGTGAATTTAAGGATCATGAATATAATCATAAGAATCACATAATATACTACCCGCCCAACCTACCCTGCAAGGTTAGGACCACTAGGACACATAAGCAATGCTCAAGCCCAGGTTCCCATTGATTTTGACCATTTAAGGTCTCAAGGTTGGCGATTGTTCTGAGGAACAAGGAGGTGTCTACATCCCACTATAAAAATCAAGTCTAAACTAACTATGTTAAATCAACAACATCTACGATCATCTAATTCATCAAGTCATCGATCCTAAACATTAATTAACCATGGCACAAAAAATTTGAGTAATCAGTTGATCAATACATCATCTGTTTACATGACTCATCATAACAACATTAACCTCATGACGCATAACATAATTAATTTATTACTAAACTAATCATGCATCATCATTATGAAAGGCATCGAGTAATCAAGCTAAACATTGCACATCCATCATCAATCCAATGCGCAAGCAATCCATTATTAAATCACAGCAAATCAATGGCACAAGGTAAATATTCATTAAATTTTTATGGCGCCCAAGTAACTACAAATAATTAAACCATCATATATGTATGCATGCTAGAAACCTAACATCTAAACAATCATACAATACATTATAATTTCAGTGCGCTCAAGGAGTCCAATTTCTTAACTAGTCATACATCATTATTAAAATCATGGCGCAAGTGAACTAACAACTTAATAATTCATCAATTGATAATAAGCATTGCGCAAGGAAATCTAAAAACTCAATCAATCACACAATCGACATAGGTTCATGGAACTAGAGTAAACTAATTACATTGTTGGATTACTGAGAGGGGGGGTGAATCAGTAATAAAGCAATTTAATCATTTTTAACCATAAAATGCAAGTGTTAAATCAATGTAGCATTATCATCCAATAGTTGTTGAGTAAATAAACAATGAATAAATGATCAATCATACACATACATAGTACACTAGTGTTTTTACATGGAAACCCAAAGTGGGAGAAAACCACAAAATGTTTTTTCTTATGTGTTTTAAGAATTACATTCATTGGAAGCACCAACTTCCTTTGTTTTCCAGCTAAAACTGGAAGGAGGCTCCAACCCCCTAGTTTCTTAAGCTACAACCTGAGGGAAGCTCCAAATCCCCTATTCTCTGGCTACAACCAGGAGGATGCTACAACCCCATATGTTCTCCGGCTATAACCACCTGTCCTTGCCCCATCCAACCTCCCTGACGTATAAGTAGAATGATGGAACCACTGTCACACTATCACTGTGAGATATATTGTTGTAAACTTGTACCAATCAACCTTCACCAAACAACATGTACCAATAACCTGAACCATGCATCAACTTGTACCTCAACCTATAATCAACATGTACCATAAACAAGTGCATCAACCATGCACCAATCTGTATAAAACAACTTGTAATCAACTTGCAATATAAACAAGTGCATCAACCATGCACCAACCTGTACTTCAACCTGTACCATGAACAAGTGCGTCAACCATGCACCAAACCTATACAAATAACCTTTCACAACAACCTGTCTCATCAATTTATCAACCAAATCATATCTACTCACCAAGATCAATCACCAAGACAACTATCAAATATGTGCATCAACCAAGCATAACAAAACAACTCATAATCATCACCAAGATCAATATGTACTTCTAATAATATACCAATACAAGTATGCTACTTCATCCATAAACCATGTATCAACAATACTACTAACAAGTGCCTCCAACCATGTACTAGGTATATACCAATCATGTATCAACTACTCATCAACTATGACTCGTCAAGATGTACCAACATCATCAACTATACACTTCATGTATGTGCCAACTCATTAACTATTTGTCTCAACCATGTACCTCAACCAAAAGCCCTCATCAATTTTATCATCCAAATCAGATTTGTAACTTTGTAATAGACCTAGTGTATATTATCACATACCTGCAAACCTTCCTTAACTTTAAAAACAAGAGACTAACATTTTCATCAAACTTTACTTTAGTCTCACATGACTAGTTTTGGATTAGTCAACAACCCTAACTTGAAATAATCATAACTATGTACCTATAATGAATAAATATCTAAAAAGGGTACACAATGTTCTTCACTGTCTTTTATGCAATTCCTATATATTTCGCTACTTGGAACCTCTCGAAAAATGAGTTATAGTAAAAATGGAATACCTTATTGAATTTTGTCTTATTCTAGAGAGCGAACTTGTAGAGAGTTCCCCGCACATAATATTTATTGTATGGATATGAAAATGGTACACAGAATACTACAGATTGTACTCTAATCAATACATTTGGCCTTACTGAATTTGGATTTGTTATGAAGAAGTTATGACGGTTTTACCCTAAACACATGTTTTAGACTAGTTTCAGGACTAGCCACAAACCCTATTTTCCATGGAGTGTAACTCCAAAAATACAATGACCCACAAGATGAAATGTTTATCACAACTACTTGGATATATTTCCTCAACTGCCTCCCAATTTCACGGTCTGAATCATTCTAGAAAAAAAGATATTGTGAAAATGTTGAGATGACTTGTAAATAACATACCTTAGAATGCATCATCAAAAGAATTTATCCTTCCTTGAATTTCGGCCTTCTTTACTTCACCTTCCCTCTGAAATTCGGCTTTGATATACTTTGGTTACCTCAGTCACTTGTAGATATTCAATATTCTCAAGTGTGATTAAAATGAGAGTCTTTCCTATTATTTATACTTTCATGTAGCTTCCTCAAGGGGTTACCTTTTAACCATCTTAACCCACTTTCCTTATTTTAGGGCTAACCCACTTCTAACCACTTGTCCACTTAATAATTTATCCATTAAATTTATTATTTAAATAATTTCTTTTGTATCCACTTTTACTTATAGTACACTCATCCCTTCACTTTATTATTTAAATTACCTTCTAACCATCTTAACTCACTTTCCTTATTTTAGGGCTAACCCACTTCTAACCACTTGTCCACTTAGTAATTTCTCCATTAAATTTATTATTTAATTAATTACTTTTGTACCCACTTTGAATTATAGTACAATCATCACTTCACTTTATTATTTAAATAATTTCTTCTTTGCAACCACTTTGACTACTTTGACCTTTTGGTACTTCTAGATGACTCATGAGGGTTCTCCAACTTCACATGGTCATAACTCTCTAACCGTGAGGAGTTATGTGATGTTCCACATACCACCAGAAATGGCATGACATGTATTATCCATTCAAAATAGTCTTACCTACAAATATATAAAACAATTATATCATTATCCATCAAACAAACTTGGGTCCATTACCCAAACCATTTTGCTACCTAAATTCGCTACCGAACTTTCTTCAAGGGTTGACATCAATGAACACCAACCCAATTAATCAACAATATCCCCCTTTGGCATTGATGGCAACACTCCGATGCAATATTTAATTCATGTCACTCATGCTCCCCTTGTGACTATCACTCCCACTGGAACCATGCCTCTGTGCTCTGCATCTGATAAATCTCTCCCCCTTTGTCATCAATGGAAAAGGTATATTTCCATCCGAGATTGCTCCCCCTAACTGAAATGTCCTTGGGGATACTCCCCCTGACTGAAATCTTCCTAAAACTGATCTCCCAACCTGAACTGTCCTCTCTATGGTGCTTCCTCATGTAAATCTAAGACATGTAAGATAAGCGTTCAAAAACATTCATTTTGGAGTAGAAATTACTCTGAGTCTCTGGCGAAGATACTCAAAGGATTCTCGTGGAAGCAGTTTTGTAAAGATGTCTTCCACTTGTTATTTTGTTCCCATATACTCAACTCTGATGTTCTTCTCTGCAACATGTTCCTGTATAAAGTGATACTTGATTGGAATGTTCTTCGTCTTGGAGTGCATCACCGGGTTCTTTGAGATATTGATGGCACTTGTATTATCACAATAGATTGGAATGGGTTCATCATACTCAATCTGTATATCTATCAAAGTTTGTTTCATCCATAGAACCTATGTACAACATGTTGTTGCAATATACTCTGCTTCGACTGTAGATAAGGATATTGATGATTGTTTCTTTCTTAGCCATGATACTAAACACTCACCCAAGTAAAAATTTGTTCCATTGGTGCTTCGTTGGTCATCAATGCAACCTGCCCAATCTGCATCTGTGTAGGAAATAAGTGATACATCATTTCCTTTTGGATACCATAATCCAAACTCTTATGTTCCTTTGAGATATCTGAAAATCCTCTTCACTGCTAATACATGTGATTCCTTTGGTGCTGCTTGAAATCATGCCACTTGTCCAACTATCTTCATTACATCTGGTCTGGATGTTGTCACATATAGTAAGCTACCAATCATTGACATGTATTTCCTGTGGTCTGTAGACTTTGAATCATCATCTTTTATCAACTTGTAATTGGTTTGCATAGGAGTGATAATTGGTTTGCAATCTTCATTTTCGAACCTCTTTAGAATTTATCTGATATACTTAGTTTGAGAAATAAAAATTCCTTGGTTGCTTTGACGTATCTGAAGACCCAGAAAGAAGGATAGTTCTCCAAGTAATGACATTTCAAATTCATTCTGCATATCCTTTGAAAATTTTTGGCTTAACCTGTCATCAGTACTTCCAAAAATAATATCATCAACATAAACTTCAGGTAATAAAATACTATATTGAGTTACCTTGATGTAGAGGTTGTTGTCTGCACTTCCTTTTTTGAACCCTGCATGTTGTAGATATTTATCCAGTCTAGAGTACCATGCTCTAGGAACCAATTGTTCAATGTAGACTTATTCTTCAAGTTCCTCATTCAGAAAATCCGATTTCACGTTCATATATGTCCATAATTTTCAAGAATCTGCTACACAACTGTCCATAATTTTGACTCATATGTCACTATAATATCATGAAGTACTACTACATATTATTAATCTATCATATTGTACTTCTGCTAAATGAATGCACTGAATCTGTCTACTCAAATTTTGCAAGTTGCTCAAAGGATGGTTCTTTGGTATGTCTCACCTGCCACATAAACTCCCCCTGTCTATTATTCATATTATCTGGGAGTCTCTAAGTCGGATGGCTAAGAACAATTCCTACTCTGAAGTGTATTCATTGCCATCTTCATTAATAGATTCATCATCTCTCTGAGCTATGACTTCTTTCTTTATGTCTGTGGATTCATCTTTCACTACAGTGCCTGAAAGTACAATCGCTTAAACATGTTCCTTATTTTCATGTCCTTCTTTTCTTTCAGTTATTTTCCAAACCTTTTTGTATCTGACGTCTTTCTCTGTAGAATTTTTTTCATCTTGTTTTATTTACAATCTTGTGATCTCTGGGACCTGGGCTTTGTTCACTTGTTCTTCGTGTTTTTTTATCCATGCTTTCTTATATCTTATAGCATTGATCTCTTTCATGGTAGTATCGATCATGCTTCTACAATAACTAGCTATGTGTCCATAGTTACGAAATTTGTAACATTCAATGTTACATGGGGCTACATATGCACTTCTTTCTTGAACATTTTTTTTTATAATCCCTGCAATCTGCAACCTTATGTCCAAAATTAGTACAATAAAAACAATGACCATAAAAGAAATTTGCATACATGGGAGTGAATGATCTTCTTTGTGGTGTAGTCCTTCTGAATTTTTGCCTTGACTGATCATGACATGATTGAAGCTTATTTGTGGCTTGAACATGGATGATATACTTGAAGATGTGTCTTCAATAGTTTTCTTAGATTTTGGTTGACCATGATTCCTTCCTTTGATTACTTCTGCATAACTCTTTCTATTTTCTTCATTCTTCTTTTCTAGCAACCTAGAGTGCTTCTCTTCATTCTCTATAACTGATGTGGATGTTTCTGTCTCTTCAACGTTCTTGTTGAGCTTGACGATTTTATTTCTCAATATGATAACTTCTTCTTCAATCTTCTCAACCTCTTATTATTTCTTCATTATCTGAGACTTCATGACTTCTTTTGTTATTTTCGCTTCTTCAAGATGAATTTTTAATGTGATTATTTCTTCTTCAAGTCTTTTCTCTTCTTGACCAAACTCTTCCTCAAGCTGGTTTAGATCGTTAGTTCTTTCCTTAAGATGATATGTCAATATCTTCTCTCTCATTTTTGCTTCTTCCTTCTGTGCTGCTATGTTAGCTTCCAAATATTGCTTTTGATATTCAAGATTTTCTTCGATCTTTCTGGATTGTCCTAGTTGAGTTCTTAAGTTCTCGATGAAATGTTGGGATTCTTCAAAAATGTGAACACTTTCTTTTTGTTTCATCAATTCTTTCTTGAGTGACTTGTTTTCTTCTCTTAGTTCATCTAAAGAAATAATCAATTTTGTTTCATAATTGTCTTCATTTTCAATTAGTTTTTTTGTCTCATTTCCTTCATGGCATTCTATTTCAAGATGTATGTGTTTTTCACAATTAAAGAAAAACAACATACCTCTGGTGATTATGTACTCTTCATCCTTTGAATCTGTTTGACATGGTGAACATGATTCTTCTTGATCTATATATGCATCTTATTTGGCATTTTTTGAATCTGCAATGGCTGAAGAATATATGTCATGTAACTTATCCCAAATTTCTTTGGTTGATGAACATTTACCAACCTCTTCTCTTACCGGATTAGGTAATCCTTCCCATATGAAATCCATTGCTATTTTTTCATTGTTCTTCAATTCCTTCTTGGTTGCAGTCTTTTCCCTTTTTGAACTATCATATCCTATAACGACTGATAGACAAATATAGTACCCTTTTTCTTGTAAAAATACTTATGTACTTCCACTCCATAACTCATACTTTAAACCATTATGACCATTAAACAATGGTACTCCATTCTCAGACTAATCCATAATCTCCTTCCAGTGGTTAAGTTGTTTCCTAAAGGAACCTTCTCTAATACCAATTGTTGGATTACTGAGAGGGGGGTGAATCAATAATAAAGCAATTTAATTCTTTTTAACCATAAAATGCAAGTGTTAAATCAATGTAGCATTATCATCCAATAGTTGTTGAGTAAATAAACAATGAAATTTGAGAAATCATACACATACATAGTACACCAGTGCTTTTACGTGGAAACCCAAAGTGGGATAAAACCACATAATGTTTTTTCTTATATGTATTTAAGAATTACATTCATTGGAAGCACCAACTTCCTTTGTTTTCCAGCTGAATCAGAAGGAGGCTCCAACCCCCTAGTTTCTCAGGCTATAACTTGAGGGAAGCTCCAACTCCCATATTCTCTGGCTACAACCAGAAGGAGGATACAACCCCCTTATGTTCTCCAGCTACAACCATGTTAGCCTATGGCTTACCTTTACCAATCACTAAGTCTAAATTGTCACCATATATTTGTATTATTCATTTAGGATATTAGTAATATATCCTCAAGTGATGACTAATGAGTTAGTTAAGATTGCCTAGCCTAGTCATAATGCATGATTTTAGGATCTAGAGCAAATCTCTCTATGAGGTGGCATCACCCATTGTACTATAAATATGTAACATTGGAGTGAATAAAGAAAGTGTTGGCTATTATTCCTTTTCCGCCATGTTTCTGTTCTTGTCTCTATTTTGTCAATTATTATTCTTGTGTTTAATTTCTTCAATTGGTATCAGAGCCATGGTGAAAAGAGGATGAAAATATCAGCCTCGTAGTTTCTCCATGGTAGTTTTCCCAAGGGAGGAATTTGGTCTGGCAGCAACCTCTGGATTGGATGGACGGTCTAGCGCCATAGCTATGGGCGAAATCTAATCGTGAGGATGTGAGCCAATTCTGGCCAAGATCGTGGAGGCTGCTACCATTCAGTTTTTGCCGACAGATCTCTATTTGCTGACGGATCCTTACAGACGGATCTGATCTCGATCATGGAAATTGGTGGAGTCATCGTTTCATGAGATATGTGCTGCTGATTTGATCGGAGCGCAGAGGACACAGAGGTCAAAACAATAGATTTTTGAGAAATCTAATGTACAACCTGTTCATCCATCTGTTGCATGTTAGCACAACATCAATTTTTGGCTCGGTTCATTCTAACATCTGGACTCACAATTGTATAGATTTGCTCATGCACGCCCTCAATAATCTGCACTACATTAAACGATTCAGATCCAGGATTGATTTCTCATGCGCAGCCTTTGAAATCGCGCCCTCCTGCAAAAGTTTTACAGAGAATGCGATGTCTACAGCACTGTAGATTTCATCTTGGGAAACGTGATCGTGGTTCTGCAGAATTGAAATCTCCTGGCCCGGAGACCCCCTGCGAATCACCAAACTCTAGTCTACACTGCTCAAGACATACATGACCCGAATGAAAACACGGGGATTTCTATTTATAACTGCAATGTGACCGTTGCCTCGGACCTGGTTCCAGTGAAGGGATTGTTAGAGGTATATCTTGGCAGGCCGTGGAGAAATTTCTCTGGCTATGTGTTCATGCAATCTTATCTGGATGACTTGATTCAGTCGGTCGGTTGGCTGGAATGGTGAACCCGAGGCAGAAGCTATTACAGAGACAGTAGTTACCGCAGAGGAAGAGACAGCTGTAGAAGATGAAACTGCAGAGGAGCCAAAAGCCAAGATTTCGTAGACAAGAAGATTGCACGTTTTTCCACCGTTCAACCATAATGATGAGATCGCCTAAATATTCGCCAGCAGATTGAAAGCAATCATCTCA
>JZKD02S0954685.1:178069-193162 GCA_000966675.3 Picea glauca | reverse complement strand
TAGTTAAGATTGCCTAGCCTAGTCATAATGCATGATTTTAGGATCTAGAGCAAATCTCTCTATGAGGTGGCATCACCCATTATACTATAAATATGTAACATTGGAGTGAATAAAGAAAGTGTTGGCTATTATGCCTTTTCCGCCATGTTTCTGTTCTTGTCTCTATTTTGTCAATTATTATTCTTGTGTTTAATTTCTTCAAACCACTTGTCCTTTCCTCGTCCAACCGCCATGACATATAAGTAGAATGATGGAACCACTATCACACTATCATTGTGAGATATATTGTTGTAAACTCATACCAATAAACTTGCACCAAACAACTTGTACCAATAACATGAAACATGCAACAACCTATACCTCAACTTGTAATCAA
This sequence comes from Picea glauca, assembly GCA_000966675.3. NCBI lineage: Eukaryota > Viridiplantae > Streptophyta > Pinopsida > Pinales > Pinaceae > Picea > Picea glauca. Next base: position 192,786 of record JZKD02S0954685.1, on the reverse strand, counting down.
CATGTACCATAAACAAGTGCATCAACCATGCACCAACCTGTACCAAAGAACCTGTAATGAACATGTACCATAAAAAGTGCATCAACCATGCACCAACATGTACCTCAACCTGTACAATGAACAAGTGCATCAACCATGCACCAAACCTATACAAATAACCTGTCACAACAACCTATCCAAACAAGCTATCACAACAACTTGTATCATCAATTTTATCAACCAAATCGGATCTACTCACCGAGATCAATCACCAGGACAACTCTCAAACATTTGCATCAACCAAGCATAACACAACAACTCATAATCATCACCAAGATCAATATGTGTTTCTAATAATATACCAATACAAGTATGCTACATCATGCATAAACCATGTGTCAAAAATACTACTAACAAGTTCCTCCAACCATGTACAAGGTATGTACCAATCATGTATCAACTACTCATCAACTATGACTCATCAATATGTACCAACATCATCAACTATACACCTCATGTATGTGCCAACTCATCAACTACTTGTCTTGACCATGTACCCAACATGTACCTCAATCAAAATCCCTCATCAATTTTATCGTACAAATATGATTTGTAACTCTGTAATAGACCTGGTGTATATTATCACATACCTGTAAACCTTCCTTAACTTTAACAACAAGAGACTAGCATTTTCATCAAACTTTACTTTAGTCTCACGTGACTAGTTTTGGATTAGTCAACAACCCGAACTTGAAATAATCATAACTATGTACCTGTAATGAATAAAGATCTGAAAATAGTGCACAATGTTCTTCAATGTCGTTTATGCAATTCCTATAGATTTCACTACTTGGAACCTCTGAGAAAATGAGTTATGGAAAAAATGGCATACCTTGTTGAATTCTGGATTATTCTAGAGAGTGAACCTGTAAAGCGTGCTCCTCGTGGAATATTTGTTGTATCGATCTGAAAATGGTACAAAGAATACTACAGACTGTACTATAACCAATACATTTTGTCTTACTGAATTTGGATCTATTATGAAGATGTTATGACGTTTTTACCCGAAACACTTGTTTTAGACTAGTTTCAGGACTAACTACAAAATCTATTTTCCATGGTGTGTAACTCCAAAAGTACAACGACCTACAAGCTAAAAACTTTATCACAGCTACTTGGATATGTTTCCTCAACGGCCTCCCAATTTGATGGTCTGGATCATTCTAGAAAAAAAGTTACTGCGAAAATGGTGAGATGACATGTAAATAACATACCTTAGAAAGCATCATCAAAAGAATTTATCCTCCCTTGAATTCCATCCTTATTTACTTATGTAACAAACCCCATCGTTAGAACAAAAAGCTTCGCAAAACCAGTACAATTATATATTTTATTTTATTTTATTATGTAGGAAAGTAATAACAACAATACACTCAAAACATCGCAACATGGCGACGAACACAATGCACGTAATTCATGCAACATACAAACATAAAAACCTAGCATACTATCACATCATTAATCTAGAAGCAACATATGGCATTCAATCAGATGAAGAATAAAAATGACTACTCGTATGTCCTACCCTGCAAGGTTAGGACCTCCAGGACACATAATCAACGCTCAAGCCCAGGTTCCCATTGATTTTGGCCATTTAAGGTCTCAAGGATGGCAATTGTTCTGAGGAACCAGGAGGTGTCTACATCCCACCCCACACAATCAACCCAATCGACTAAGCTAGCAACAAAATCAACAAGCATCTATTTCATCAATCCATCAATCAAACATGGAGCAAGGGTAATCATTTTCGTTGACCATCATACATCAACATTGATTAGTGACACATTAGCAATCTAGTTCTGACTCAATCAAGCTTCATCAATATTTAATGGTGCATCAGAACATATATTAAACTAATCATTATATCTACAAGGAGCAAGTAATCTAACATCGATTCTTCAGCATAAACCCAAATGTGAGATAACCATACTCAACCATCATCCATGACTTACAGTTCACAAGTGCAAGAGGTCTAAAGTCTACCTTAACCATTTATTAAAAATTTAATGGCGCAAAGGTTGCTATTCCAATAATAGTTGATAATTCTATCACGCAAGTAAACAATGGGATCCATCAATCGTTAATACATAGAATCTGATTGCGCCCAGGTATAAATTCTAAAACTCAAATATGACGAGAATTCCATTTGTGCAATAGTGTAGTATTTACCAATATTCTGTCTAAAATATGGAAATTCAAGCGCATTACATAACATCAAGGTAACCGTAAATGTGAATTTAATTACTGCTAACACCAAATGGAAACCAAAATAAGCATTATTTCACACCGACAACCATTCTCTTTTCTTATAAGATGAAATCTACTTTACATAAATTATGGTTCCTGAAATGTAATCTAACCACAGTCCTTTTCTAAGTTGTTTTATATGTCTAAAGATCTAGAACAATCCCCTCTTCTCAACAACAAGTTATAATTATTGGTAATAGTTCACACATATGCTTTTAACTTTCCAAGTGACAAAAGTAAAGGGAAACTCTAAAACACTTATTCTCCTTAATTTAAGGATAATACCCAAGGTACGCCTTACTTTCTTAGTGTGCAACATCAAGATCAACAATCAAAAACAATAAGTAATGGGCTAGAATTGAGATATAGACGGAAGAGTGACGATTTTTTCAAAACCACATAATCTTACTCATCTTATATATCTAACTCATGAATTAAGAGCAACTTGTTGTAAGTAATTCAAGGCTACAAACTCATTTACTTAACACGAGGCTTAACACACTCTCTACACGTATCTCAAAATTATTTTAAATAATAACTTACCATAATTAATGCAAAAGTAACAAGTCTAACCCAAGTACCAATCCAACAAATTAATTTCTAAGTGTGGAAGCATCAGTCTGTAGTTTTAAAATTGAACTGCAACCGAAATAGTTCTTGGCAGGAAATATGTTCGACTAAATTAAAAACCCAGTGGTTAGACTGAACCAAATTATTTGTTAAAAGGAGTCTATTCCAAAATTAACTACAAAAGGGAATGTTGGGGATGCCACCGAACCAATTCTGAATCTGTCTAAAATTAAATTTCATTACCCAAATCTTGAAAACAACTACAAGTTTCGATGCAAAAGAGTCTCTGCACAATTCTAGACATTAAGGAAACAAATCACCCAAGGCAGATGACGCGCTGACAAGAGTAATCATTAAAGAAATAAATTATTAAGTGGGAAGGGACATGCCTGCCTCCTCTTCGCAGACCATCTCCAGGCATTGCACTGAACACAAGAGTGAAAGGTGTGGTGCATTGAATCAAGGAAAATCGCATGGCAGCGAACTCCTAGCCGATGCTTGATAGGAAGCAACAAGGAGAGGCGACCCCACCCACACAAATGTTATTCAAGGACCAACTCTCCAGGACCCAACCATGCCCACGTGCCTATAGGAAGCTCGACCTTTTGTCAGGGCTATACCACACTTAGGAACGCTGAGCATGTGGTCCTGAGCACCCAAGGATACGGGTAACATTCTACGAAGTTGAAGCGAACCAGGAAGGGAAGATTTGGGTGATGTGCTCACACTGGAAGGGATTTGAGTGAAGGTGTGGGGTGTAGGCACCCATGCATAACTACTAAAAGGGAGCGTCGAGCCCAAGGGTCTAATGGAAAACTCTTGCTCATAAGGAAGGTACGATGTCAAGTTGCAACTAGCCGGAGGGTAGAACAAGGAAGGGGCTACCTACGCAAGGAGTGTTTTGAGAATTACAATCCTGGGCATACAACAAAACAAGGAGACTGTGCATGAGGGTTATGGGTACAACTATAAAAAGGATAAGAAGAAACTAGTGTTGGGATGTTTTATTTGAAGAAGGCTCTCAAGAAAACTCTCGAAACGGTGTTACAGTTGAACATGGAATTACAGGGAAACAATAAGAATCGAAACGCTGCCAAGTGTGCTATCTCAAAGGGAAACAAACACTCTCCCTATAGTATATCCGCCAAGGAGGACTTAAAAATGTAGGCCTTACTTTTATTTTTAAAAACCCTTTTTTCTTTTCTAGAGTAAAAGAACAACACCCTAACTTCATCTAGATTTGTCAACACATAGATGCACTCGAATTCCAAGGCTATGGTCAATTAAACAACGAAGTCAAGGGGTCATTCGCTTGTTGGGAGAATTACAGGCAAGGTGAAGGTAGGATAAAAAAAACGTAGAGAGGTTCTTGAGGTAAAAGGGAGGGGTTGCACTAGGTTCTTGGCGCAATAAAGTATGAGTATAAAACAAACAAAAATTAAAGGAAAGCGTTGGGCTTCAAAACTTATGGCACAACCAAACAAAACACCAGGCCACCACTCAGGCATGGCGAGCAAGAAAACTCATATGAAACCAAACACTCAAAATCGTGCAAATTCAAGATATCCCACGGCGTGGAGGTAGAAGGGAGAACCCAACCGTCAAGATAAATCCCAGTTATCCACAACATGCAGTCTCTCCCACCATAACATATAATTATTGAATTCAAAAAACATAGATCTAATACCAATTCTAACTAAAATACAATTGAAAATTAAGACGTATCGTAACTGTAGGCGGATGATCTGAAGTCATTGTCCCCCGTGCATGCTCCATCCATCTCCCACTTGCCAACTGATGATACCTCACCGGTACCTCCCAGCCAACGCTAGGGATACTCTTCTTCCCTCTGAGCACTCTGAGTCGCAAAGGGGCCACACACACGATACCATAAAATGCTAGCTCCCAGCTCGGCTCGCAAGGTCGAGCTACCACTCGTTATTCGAGTTGGGTATCCCAACTCCCATAAGAAAATTCAGTCGAGATAAATTCTGGCAGTGTAACCTTACACAAACCAGATGTGATGCATACTCCTCCTCCACCATCATTTTTATAGAGTTTTATTAGTGATTACTTTCCCAAACCCTCATTAGATTTTTTTTATTAAGTTTAATTAGGATAAACCTCCCCCATACACATGTCACTTGATCCCTTAGTTACACCAGAAAATCAATTTATTAATTAATTAAATTTTCATATTTCCCTCACCCACCTAAAAGCGTTCCTAAAAACGCTCCTCAGTGTCCATTTATTCTCTTACAATTCTTAAATGAATTATGCCTTACTTAAAGCCTAGTTGAGTTCACACATAGAAAGTTCCAAAGGCTAGATTCCTTACTAAGTTAGAGATTCCCTTTTTTCTTTAAGTTTCCCCTTTTCTTTAAGTTCCCCTTTTTAACTAAGTTCAAAATTAGCAAGTTTAGACAAAGAGAACAATTTACCCTTTTAATAAATTAATCCTCCATTAAAATTTTACTTTAATTATTAATGTTTGAATTTTCTTTACCCCCTTCTTGTTACATGTCTAGTTATTTTATTTTTTTTTATATAGGTTCTACTTAGATCTAGGTCTTAAATTCACTAGGCTTGGCGACCATTTTTAAGGGAAAAAATTTGTTATTAAACTTTACTCAATACCCTCATTCATTTTCAGGCTGACGAGGTCCTAAGGAGGCATAGTTTTCTAGGCACTAGGTTTATTAATCTTACCAGAGTTAAAATCATGACGTTCCCTTCAAGACGCACTACGTGCTCCAAGGGCGCCACTCGTCTTTTCCCATTTTATTTGTGCGACATAACCTTCAAGACGCACTACGTGCTACAAGGGTGCCACTCACCTTTTGACTGAATTTGGTAGACATCAAACCCCTGGAGTCAATACTTCGTCAGGTGACCTTGTGGGAAACTATGGGCCTCTAACAAATAAGGACCCTTCCTTATTGCACGCCCCTTAGAATCATCGTGAGTGGTTGTCATAGTCTATCCTCGCGGCATCGTGGATCTCTCGAACTAAGTAATCCTTAACCTACAGTTCGAGCCACAGTGAGAGTGCTAGTTGGTTGTGGCAGGGTTGTTACCACACCTCTCCCTTAATATCTCTGGTTGTTGTGCATGACCCCTTTACTCCAAATGTGAGTCTGGTTAGCAAGCTATCGTCAGCCTGCATCCATCAACAAATCATGTCAACTATAATCAATCAACATCATAATATCTATTCATATGTCACATATGTAATATCAAAACATTCAAACCATAATAATCCACTCCCTGACTCGATCCGGAGTCCAAGGAGATCCATCGATGCCATCGACATCCTCTAACGTCACAAGTCCTGTACACTCAGGAGAAACCAGCCAATAGCACCTGTCGATATAAATATAGCAATACTAACATATCATCAGATCCACAATATCTCATAATCATAATCAAAACAACCAATCGTATAATGAATCGGATCACTTGCACGCAAGTGTCCTCAAATAATAAGTCTGACCAGTGTGCGCAAGTGAGGGATGTTACATACACCCCCTCTTGTTTTAAACTTCGTCCCAAATTTTCACAGTATGTAAGTGTTGAAATAAAGTGTCTAACAATATCAATATGTCTAGTTATCAAACAAAAATGGAAATTGTTGATGCATATCAAATGCTTCCTCCTAGGTTGTCGAGTGCGGACTATAGTTTTCCCACTAGACCTTGACCTAATCTATTGTTCGACGTCGTATCTCTCGAATGTGATGGTCCATAGTGTGGATTAGCTCGGCCATGAGCACACACTCATCTGATACCTGTAAGGAACTCTTGTCAAGAACATGTGTAGGATCACTAACATAATGTCTCAAAAAAATACATGAAAAACATCGTGCATACGGCTCAAAGAATCAGGCAAGGCTAGTCAATAGGCCACGGGCCCCTTCCTTTCCATAACCTCAAAAGGTCCCAAAAACCTAGGAGAGAGTTTAGCAACCTTTCCAAACTTGATCGAACTCTTATGCAGTTCCACTCGCAAGAAGACCCGATCACCAACTTCATAACTACAGTCGACACGATGTGCATCGGAATAACTCTTTTGTCAATACTTCACTTCCTTTATCCTTTGTCTTATGGTTTTCATTTGGTCTTTCATTTCTTGGATCACTTTTGGTCCCATCGGGACCCTATCCTCAAGTTGATCCCAACTCAAAGGCGTCTGACACAGTCGCCTGTAAAGAAACTCGAAAGGAGCCATCTTAATGGTGCTTTGATAATTGGTGTTTTATGCAAATTATACCAGTGGAAAGAATTCTTCCCAACGCTTTTGTTGGTCCATCGCATACATAAGCAACATATCCTCCAAGATTTGGTTCGTTCGCTCAGTCTTCTCGTCTGTCTCTGGGTGATATGTGGTACTAAAGTTAATTTGGGTTCCCAATGCCTCTTGGAAAATAGTCCAAAATCCTCATGTAAACATCGATCCTCGATCGGATATAATCCTCTTAAGCACACCATGCAGCTTCACGATCTCTTTGATGAAAACTATAGCTATGTTAGGAGCCTGATACGTCGTATGCATCGGAATAAAATGTGCACTCTTTGTCAGAGTGTCAACTACTACAAAAATCAAGTCGTGTCTCCTTGTCATCAATGGAAATCCAACAATGAAATCCATATAAATGACCTCCCATTTTTATTCTGGAATAGTGTGTGGTTGTAGTAAACCTGTCGGATGTCTGTGTTCATCCTTCACCTACTGACACTCTAGACATATTGCCATGTGGTTGACTATGCCTGCCTTCATTCATTTCCAGAAGAATAAGGGTTTAAGGTCTGCCCTCATCTTTGTGACTCCAGGATGAGCCATGTACACTGCTCGATGAGCCTCGTTTAGGATCAAACTCCTCAACTCATCGTTGGGCGGTACGTAAATCTGATTGTTAAATCTCAATAATATATCATAGTCCACATTAAATCCTTCAAATTTTGGTACCATCATGGTGTTTTGTCCAATAAATTCCTTAACCTCTTTATACTAGTCATCGTCGCACTGTAAAGTTAGAATATTTTCACGTAGATTCATCTAAAGAGGCATCGCCTAAAATATGTGTGGTCTCTGACTCAACGCATCAGCCACTTTGTTCATTGTTCCTTTTATGTAAGTAATCTCGAAATTGTACTCACTAAGTAATTACGACCAACACCTTTGTCGCGCATTCAAATCGCTTTGAGTAAAAATGTGTTGTAGACCACAGTGGTATGTTTTTAGTTCGAATTTTTGTCCAATCAGGTAGTGTCTCCAAACTCTCAAGGCATATAAAATGGCTAACAACTCCAAATCTTATGTCGCATAGTTCTCCTCGTGCCTTCTCAATTTTCTCGAGATGTAAGCGATGACTCGACCGTCTTGCATCAAGACTCCGCCTAAGCCTTCCTTGGATGCGTCAGTGGATACTAAGAAATCCTTGTCCATGTCAGGGAAATTTAGTATCAGCACTATCTTCAACAGCTCCTTGAGCCTCTGAAATTATTACTTGCATTTCTCGGTCCAAACAAACTTCTTGTTCTTCTTCTGCAATTCTGTAATCAGATTTTCTATCTTCAAAAAAACCCTCGACGAACCGTCGATAGTGTCCTGCTAAACCCATGAAGCTACGCACTTATGGGACATTCATTAGCGCAGGCCATTCCATAATAGCCTCGACCTTTGTTGGATCCACAACAATACTTTCGTCGGAGATGACATGCCCTAAATAATGAATCTTCGATTGATAAAACAAGCATTTCAATAGCTGACCAAATAATGTGTTCTCTCGTAGACACTGTATTACCATTCACAAGTTCTCATCATTCTCCTCCATCGTCCGGGAGTAAATCAAAATATCATCAATGAATACTTGGACAAACTTGTCCAAGTATTCGTGGAACACCCCATTCATCAAAATCATAAATACCCCTGGGGCGTTTGTCAATCCAAACGGTAAAATGGTAAACTCGTAATGTACAAACCTCATATTAAAGGAAGTCTTAGCGATGTCATCCTCCTTGATCTATAACTGGTGATACCCTGATCTCAAGTCGATCTTTGAAAACATCGTCGCACTTTTCATCTGATCAAACTGATCATCAATCCTTGGCAACAGATATTGATTCTTGATCGTTTCCTTGTTCAATTGACGATAGTCAATGTAGAGTCTCCATGACCCATCCTTCTTTCATATGAAAATAACAGGTGCACCCCACAGTGACACACTTGGACGTATAATTCCTAGCAACTCCTTCAGTTTCATTTTCAACTCCTGTAACTCTGCGGTCGACATCCGATGAGGCATTCTTGCTATCAGTTTAGTTCTTGGTTTTAGGTCGATGGTAAATTCCAATTCCATCTCAGGTGGAAACCCTAGCAACTCATCTAGGAAGAAATCTGCAAACTCTTGTACTACCGAAAGGTTTTCTAGTCCTTCTTCCATGCCCCTTTCGTTTAACGCAAGGATCGCATAAAGCTTGCATCCCTTGCGCATGCTCTTCCGTAGTTGTAGGGAAGATATTAACCTTAGGGAAACTCCATGGTTCCTACCTACAATCATGCATCTCTTTCCCTCATCATCGACCAAGCTCAACCATTTCGTCTTATAGTTAAGTATCGCCTCATGCGATTCCAACCAGTCTATACCAATGAAGACGTCATAATACCCTAAGATCGTGACATACATGTTGGCCCTTCTGACAAAGTCTCCCAGGTTGAGGATACAGCCCGTAACCTTCCCTCCAACCTTTTGTTTTCTCCTGAATCTATTTCTACAAAGCTAAACTCATCCTATTTGAATGCCTTTACCTTAATTCTTTTTAGCGCTGCACCAGAAATAAAACTCTTTGTAGCAGCTAGATATATCAAAATACTAAGGGTTTGGTCAGCGACAGTACCTGACATCTCAAACACAATCAACTAGTTCTTTGCCTGGAAGTTATTCACCGCTGCATGAATCTGTTGGGCCTTGCCCAAATCTCCAACGATAGTGGGTCTGACTGATCCATATGCTCTGGTCCTCTCAACTAGGTAGTCACGCTGGTAATGTGTCTCTCCACATGTCCAGCACCCTGTCTTCGATCCAGTACTCATGGTACCTAAAGTAGAAGTTGTTGGCCCATCAGCCTGGAACCCTGGTTTGTTGTTGTTTCTAGTGTTGTGTTCCTCTATAAGGAGTATGATGCTAAGGCATTGGTTGTCGAGGTGTAGTGAAGGTGGATCCTCTCGAAGTGTCATGATATCCTGGTGGATGTTTAGTTGGTGTCCGATGCTATTGTGCACCAGATTGTTGGGTATGTGTTATATTCTTTTCATGAGTATTAGTGTATGAGTGTATGCGTCGGGCACACAAGGAGGCGAATGCCCCCTGCACGGGGGTTCGGGGGCAGCGCCCCCAAGAAAAAAAAATTATGCCTCGGAAAACATGTCACATATTTTAGGTGGTTTTTCGACACATGGTTTCTTTGCCGATGGTTTTCTATTTTCAGTTAAGGAATTAGGGTTGTTGACTAATTCAGGTCATTGGGATAGGGTTTTGGATGTTGTTGGCTCCTATATGTATATTTTATTGTAAACAATGTATCACTATGAATGAATATTGAATACGTTGGTTTTCCCAGTTTGGGTTTCCAGGGGAAAAATATATGTGTAATGTTTGTATTTTCCATTGTATCTTTTATGTTCTTTTACTAAATATCTGTTTGTAGTAGATATTGTACAAGGTTAAAATCTACATTGACGTATGTCCCATTGGTATCACTGGATCTAAAGAGCTCCTCCTCTGCTATGAGGGCCTTCTCGACAACATCATGCAAGGTTTGAGGCATTAGAATCCTCACATCTGCACGAATGTTGACATTAAGTCTGAACACGAACTTGTTGACCTTAAGTTTCTCGGTATTCAGGTGTGGAGCATACTGAAGCAACTCCATGAAATGGGCCTCGTACTCAGGCATCGTACGCCTTCCCTGTCGCGAGGCGTTGAACTCGTTGAGTTGATGCTCAATGAATTCCTCAGATAGATACCTCTCCCGGAACCATTCCTCGAACAGTTCCCATGAAATTTCTTCGATGACCATGTTCAATTGTGGGAGGAGTGTATTCCACCATACAAGAGTGCTCCCCTTTAGTTGAAAGACTTCCATGCAGACCTTCATGTTGGAGGTATAGTCGCGAAGTTCAAAGCACATCACCATATTCTCCAACCATGCCTCAACAGCTTCTCCGTCTGGGGCACCAAAGAACTCGAGAAATTTGACCTTCTCGAGTTTGCGGTGAATGCTACCAGTACCGACCAGAGCATGTGGTGGACCCTCAGGAGGTGTTGGCGCCCTGGAATCATCTCTATCCATATAGTTGATCAGTGCCTCATCAACCCAACCACATCACCTACAGTTATTTGTTCATGCCCGACAACTGGTTTGTCTCCCTGGGGGTTAGACCCCTCAGGCGTGGATGCTACTGGGGGTGTCGCGCCTCCTCCCCTGGCACGTCGTCATCTACCTCTATGGCATCCTCTAACCATTATTACATGCATGAATACAAATCAATTTAATTAGAAACATTTATAATCAGTATCTAATCAATGGAAGTTGTAGTGATCCCAAGGCACAGGTCAAACTGGATCTGATACCATATGTAACAAACCCCGTCGTTAGAACAATAAGCCTCGCAAAACTAGTACAATTTTTTATTTTTTTATGTAGGAAAGTAATAACGACAATAAACTCAAAACATCGCAACACGGCGATGAACACAACGCACGTAATTTACTCAACATACAAACATAACAACCTAGCATACTAGCACATCATGCAGTTGGAAGCAACATACAACATTCAATCAGATGAAGAATAAAAACGATTATCCGCACGTCCTACCCTGCAAGGTTAGGACCTCCAGAACACATAAGCAATGCTCAAGCCCAGGTTCCCATCGATTTTGACCATTTAAACTATCAAGGCTGGCGATTGTTCTGAGGAACAAGGAGGTGTCTGCATCCCACCCCACACAATCAATCCAATCGACTAAGTTAATAGCAACATCAACAAGCATCTATTTCACAAATCCATCAATCAAACATGGAGCAAGGGTAATAATTTTCGTTGACCATCATACATCAACATTCATTAACAACACATTAGCAATCTAGTTCTAACTCAATCAAGCTTCATCAATATTTAATGGTGCATCAAAACAGATATTAAATAATAATTTTATCTACAAGGAGAAAGTAATCTAACACTGATTCTTTAGCATAAACCCAAATGCGAGACATCCCTACTAAACCATCACCCATGACTTACAATTCACAAGCGCAAGAGGTCTAAAGTCTACCTTAACCATTTATTAAAAATTTAATGGCGCAAAGGTTGTTTTTTTTTTTTTTTTTGACTGTAACTGATGGATAGGTTAATTAAAGACCGGAAAATTAGCTTTCGGGTGCTTTGCTACACTGGCAGATTCCATGGCAAGACAGAACACTCTGTCGTGAGTGGCAGAGTCCAATGATGGTCTAGGCCCGCAAAAAATGGATTCCATTTGATATTGTTGTCCAGAAATTCAGTGATCTGGTTGCCTTTTGACGCCCAGGATTGAGAGGGTCTTTTTGACAGCGAACTCCTGAGCAGCGTGTGGTTTCTTGTTGTTGTAAATTTGGTTGACCAATTCCAGAATCTTTTTGCGTCTTCTCTTTGACATCCTCACGTGCAATGATCTGTAACATCCGGCTTTGAATATGAATTGTCAAGGTTCCAACCTCAGAGTTGAGGTGTGTCCTCCCCTACTCTAAAGAAGACACCAAATTCTCAAGATTTTGCGTGGTACCACTCTTTGTTGGGACATGGATTTGAAGTGGATCATTCTCGACCTGGATGGAAGCGACTTGGTCTTCTAAACGTGTGTTTTCCTCCTGTGGTTGTAAGCGTTCTTTTTTGGTAATGGAGATCTTCCCCCCCCAGAACACCACTTTCTTTGCAAGCATTTTGGAGGTCATTGTTCAACTTCACCTTTTTCGTGCTGCAAGATTTGGAGAGAGTTTTGCAACATTAGTTGTCCTTCCTCTGTCACTTGAGCCATTTTTTGTATATTTAACCTGATCTCTCTACACTCTTCTTCCAAATTTTGGGCATGGTTACTTGAATCAAGAAAGTCTTTTTTTAGGCATTGCTTTCTATTCCCGTAAGAAGCCTTCATCTCCATCAAGATTAATAAAAGGTTCATGCTACTAAGTATGGGACAGCGATCAGTGGAGCACTGGAGGCAGAGTTTATAGAGTAAGAGAACAGGCCTACCATAGTCACGGGATATTGCAGGTTGAATCGATCCCATTGACAGAAATTGTGCTTCTGCTCAGGAGAGAGGCATGGTTGGCCTCATGATCAACTTCCTTGTTGAGATGACAGAGGACATGGAAGAATATTATAGTTTGAAACTTGCCTGTTAGGATCCTTATTTTCTGGTAGATCCGATTCATTTGGAGGCTGGAGGGACTCTTCTTCATGCGCATGGTCTGCACCACCAGTTTGGAGTCCCCAAAGACTGATAAGGTTTGAATGCTTAGACTGAGTGCTTGTCGAAGGCCCTGCCATAGTGCATAAAATTCAGCACAATTATTAGATTGAACTCCCAACCCCCAGGCAAAGGTGGATCGAGTGGAGCCTAAGGGCGTGAGGATTACTCCTCCTCCTCCAGAAGGGTCTGGGTTACCCTTGGATGCGTCGTCGAAAAACAGACAGTGAGTCTCCTGCGCGAGTCTCCTTTTAAGAAAATCCTCTTCATTCATTCGGATTTCCCAAGCAGCTAGAACTGGAGACCTGCCAGAGGGGGGTGCTTGAGCATTTATGGTTAGGGTTGTAAGCCAAGTTGTTTCCCTGTCATCTAAAGGTTGTGCATTCCAAAGAGCAGGCTTGTGTTCCAGAGTCTCTCCAAGGAGAACTTTGGCTTTCATTGCCACCTTTGAGGGAGGGCTCTCCACACTTCTGAATAGGCGATTGTTCCTCTCAAGCCAAAGTTTCCAGAAGATAAATTTAGGGAGCAGCATTCAAACTGTTTTGAGCAAACCCTTTTTGGAAAGATGAAAGGGCAAGGAGTCGGCCAAATTGGAAAGGAGATCAGCAGTAAGAGCAGGCATAACAAAGCTGAGCATACTCGTGGGAAGAACTTCTTGCCAAACCTCTCTTGAGAAGGGACAGGAAAGAAGTAAGTGGTCCATGTTTTCCTCATAGTTCTTACACAGGGAGCATCTTGAGGGGCCTTCCAGTCCTCTTTTCCTCAGATTCTCTGCAGTGAGAATGCTTCTGTGCACTATATTCCAGCAGAAAAATTCGACTTTCGGAATGGACAGAGTGGACCAGACGTACTTCCAGAGGATAGGATTTGGGGCAGCATGAGGGACCGCCATTAAAGTTTGATAGCCTTCCACTGTAGTGAAACTTCCAGATTTTGTACCCCAACCTCTCTTATCCCTGGCAGCTTGATTCGGTGGGGTTTTTCCCTATAGGAGCTTGGACAGAAGCTTTGCCTCTTCGTCAAGCCTAGGGGGATAGCCTCTTAAATTCCAATCAGACCAGTTGTTTCCATTATCCCAGGAAGAGAGGTCCCAAAGGGTGGAGACATGCTGCTCTTGGAGCCACTGTTTTATATTCTGAATACCTAGATTTTGCCCCAAAGGTTTTCCCCCAAGGATTGAGTCGTCCCAAACTTTGATTCTTTTCCCATTATCGGGGATCCAGTACAATAAATCCCTGAAGTGTCCGAGTGCTTTGAGACAGAGTTTAAATATAGGGGATCCTTTTTTAATGGGGGGGGGTTTATCTAAGCACCGTTGTCTCTGTTTTGTGAAGTATTTTTTCCACAATACC
>JZKD02S0954685.1:157762-167961 GCA_000966675.3 Picea glauca | reverse complement strand
AATAATTTCTTCTTTGCAACCACTTTGACTACTTTGACCTTTTGGGGCTTCTAGATGACTCATGAGGGTTCTCCAACTTCACATGGCCATAACTCTCTAACCGTGAAGAGTTATGCGACGCTCCACATACCACCGGAAATGGAATTACATGTACTATCCATCTAGAATAGTCTTACCTGCAAATATATAAAAAAAATCATATCAGTATACATCAAACAAACTTGGGTCCATTACCCAAACCATTGTGCTACCGGAATTCGCTACCAGACTTTCTTCAAGGGTTGACATCAATGAAAATCAACCCAATTAATCAACATACATAACCATACATACATTACATAAATTCCATTGGCGCAAGAAATCTAAATCTAAAACCATCATTTAATACATAAGATCCATAAGCGCAAGAAATCTAAATCTAAGCCATCATACATTACATGAACTCCATTTGCGCAAGAAATCTAAAATCTAAAACCATCATTTAATACACAAAATCCATAAGCGCAAGACGTCGAAGATATAACCATCATACATTAATTTATTTAATGGCGCTATTAAGGGTTGTCAATCCATCGTTCATTCATATATTCATTGACGCAATAAGGATTGATAATCATCATTAAATCATTTAAAAAGAACTCATTAAAAACTAATGAAATCATTCCTCATTATCCATTAAAACTAAAGGATTCACACCTAATCATCCATTAATTTAAGTATTTTAAAGACTCATTAAACAAGTGGAATCACACCTAAAAGCATTTTTACAAGTTCTAACCAGTACTCACGAGCCTAAAGGAGGTAGACTAGAGAAACCAACCAAGGGGTGACTACAACTCCCAAAATGGTTGAAGGATGAAAGGCCATCATCATAGTACAAGGTGAAATAAGGATGGATACACTAGTAGATGGAATCCATTCTATAGTTCCTAAAAATTGAACACAATATGAACATTTATTATTGGGGATTTCTAGGTACAATAAACCTCAACTAGGTACCCACGTACTTGACTGCTTGATATGATAACTTGGGTATAACCAGATAAATTTTAATAAATATCAAAGTAATGATGGAAGAAACAAAAGGAAGGCGATCACCCTAACAATGGAAATACATTAAGAAGGCAATTACTCTTTTCTTTACTGCACTCTTAATCAAGGGCACTGGGAAAACACAGAGACACGTGTCACTATTAATTACCACGAATCTGTGTGAGAAATCTCTGGGCAGATCGCTCCATTGAGGGTGCTGGAAAACACAGACAGTGGACACCAATCGCTCTGAGCAAAATTCATCATGAAAATCTCTGGCAATATGCCTGAATTCGCTAAAGGAACATGCCTATTCCACACAAAGGTTGAGGTCGCATTTTTCTAAGGTAAGACGAGGTGATTTCGCTGAGGTAAGAACAAGTAAATTTGTGAAGTGAACTGTAAAATGTAGAGGTTAAAAATGCATAGGAAAATTCCAGTTAATTGTGGTAAATTCGTGAAGTGAATTGTCAAATGTAGAGGTTAAAAACGCATAGGAAAATTCCAATTAGTTGTGGTAAATTCGTGAAGTGAACTGTCAAATGTAGAGGTTAAAAACACATAGGAAAATTCCATTTAGCGGTGGTAAATTCGTGAAGTGAACTGTCAAATGTAGAGGTTAAAAACGCATAGGGAAATTCCACTTAGAGGTGGTAAATTTGTGAAGTGAACTGTCAAATGTAGAGGTTAAAAACGCATAGGAAAATTCCAGTTACTGAAGGGAAAATGAAATGCGGATATCAGTTTGTTGGAGTTTAAATCAAATGCATGATACCCAAGTTGAAACGAAGGGAAACCCTCCAGGAGGAAGCTCTGACTTGGGATCAAATATCACGCCAAACACAGTGAAGGGACTCGGGGTTGCGCACCAGCGTGAGGTCTGAGTGTGGGTGTGATTCTCTCTCTAACGCAGTGAATAAGCACGAATTTTATAAGCTAGGTGTGAGCGCTTCCAGTGGGCGCGATTTCTCCCTTCATATACCATGAATAAGCTTGGGATTAAACGTCAGGGAAGATTCGAAGCGGCGAATGCTCTGGGACAAGAAGAAAAATATTCAATAAAACAATTCGATGAGGGTTGAGGCAACGAAATTGTAGTCACACCGGTCGATTTACCGATGAGTCTACGGACTGAAATTTCTTGAGCAGAAGAGTTGCAAGGAATATTAATAAGTTCAAGTGAGAAGCCACCCATGGCAGCGAGTATTATACAGGAAATCATAACAAAAATTTCTTCAAAAAATACTGAACTAAATTCTATTTCATTGAACAGAATAATCAGATCTGTGTGGATTTATTTTACATGCCAAGTTTCTCAATTAGATCTCAAGGATATTAACGAGCACGTCAATTCAACCAGTGTGATAATACAACAGCAGTAGAATTCTATAACTCGATTATAATTAAACCTTCGCATAATTGCAACTTTCAAGGTAAGAATTACCCTAACCGAGGCGGCGAAATCAAAGATCTCCCTCTGCACTTGCAATTCGTCCAACTCCTAGCTTGCTAACCGCCGAGACCTCATCGTACCTCTTCTCCTCCTCTTCTCCTCCGCCATTTCCTTATAGAATTTTTTATTAGTGACAAGTTCTATTTGCTCATTTAATTAATTTATTTAATAATTTAATTAGGAATTATTTCTCCCATCCACTTGTCACTTGTTCTCCTAGTTGCATTAATAAATCCATAATTTAATTAATTTAATTTCTCTCATCCCTCTTAAAAACATCCCTAGAATTACTCCTGGTTGTTCCTTTATTCCTCTTATTTTTCATTATGACTGACACCTTTCTAAAATGGAGTTGAGTTAAGATAGAGAACATTTCCTAGTTAGACTAGAATCTAGATTCCCTTCCAAGCCTACACATTCTTTTATGCTTTATTCCCTTCTTAAATTTAAGTTCTAATTTGGTATTTTATGCACACAGGTGTATTGAATTATTCTTTAGATTTATTTTAATTTCATTGATTTCCTAGATTTATTTAATTCATCCCTCATTAGTTATTTTATAATATTTATTTTTGTCCTCCCAGTAATCAAGACTTAGGCTTAGTTAGACCCTTTTTTTTTAAGCAAAAGCTTAGACCATTAGAGATTATGATTAATAAACTCGGTCTATAATTAATTAATCAATTAACTGATTTAGCCGTGTTCTGGATTTTACAAGGTTTAACATTCGCTTAGTTTTCTAGGCCACCTAGATTCATTGACTCACCTGTGTTTAAAATCGTGACGTGCCCTTCAAGACGCACTACATG
Source organism: Picea glauca (assembly GCA_000966675.3). Taxonomy (NCBI): domain Eukaryota; kingdom Viridiplantae; phylum Streptophyta; class Pinopsida; order Pinales; family Pinaceae; genus Picea; species Picea glauca. Next base: position 164,667 of record JZKD02S0954685.1, on the reverse strand, counting down.
CTCCAAGGGTGCCACTCACATTTATTCATGTTTCATTTATGCGACGTGCCCTTCAAGACGCACTACGTTCTCCAAGGTTGTCACTCGCCTTTTGATTGATTTTGGTAGTAGTCCAACCCTTGGAGTCAATACTCCATCGGGCGACTTTATGGGAGACTAAAGGCCTCTAAGGATTAAGGACCATGCCTTATTCCGTACCCCTTAGAATCTTCGTGAGAGATTATCTCAGTCTTCCCTCACGACATTGTGGATCTCTCTAACTAGGTAATTGTTAACCTACAGTTCGAGCCACGGCGAGAGTGCTAGTAGGTTTTGGTAGGGCTACTACCACACCTCTCCCTTAATATCTCTGGTTTTCGGGCATGGCCCCTTTACTCATAATGTGAGTTTGATTAGCAAGAAATCGCCAACCTACATCCATCAATGAAACGTGTCAGCGATCCATAAACATCATCATGATATACCCAGTCACATGTCACATATGCAATAACAGAAATACTCAAACCATATAGAGTCCACTCCCTGACTCGATCTGGAGTCCAAGGAGGTCCATCGATGTTATTGACATCCCCGATCTATCAAGATTCCTGCACACTCAGGACAAACCAGTCAATATCACCTATCGATACATATATAATCAAATAACATATCATCGTATCCACAGCATCATCATAATCCATAAGCGAAACAGACAATCATATAATGAACTAGATCACTTGCACGCAAGTGTCCTCAAAGAATAAGTCAAATCATGTGTGCGCAAGAGCGGGATGTTACATGCTTGTGGCTCTAGCTAGTATCTTTGGTTATGGCTATGGGTTTGGGTATAGTTCTTGGCTCATTTATTCCCGCAATGCAGAAGTCTACACATTGACTCTCAGCTTTGAGCAATCCTTAAATTTGAACTCTTCAATCAAAATTCATTCCCATATTTAGTGTGAAAGTCTCTTGCAATCTCATACTTGGAGATGATCTACTTTGGCAGTGAATGAAGCCCAAGTTGAATTTTAGTTTGTTTTTGTTCAATAAGATCTTGAAATATATGCCACATGCAACAATTCCATAAGAGGAAGTGTGAATTGCACTCTTCTGCTAAGATCAATTTCTTCTCCACATGGAAACAATTCTTTGTTGTTGCATGTGCTTGCACAACACTCCATCTCTGTAGCAAGGTCAATTAATGACAATATTTTGTGTACAATACAATCCTCGTGAATTATCTAGCGTCCATTCACCACCCAACAGTTTCAATTATTGTCTCATTGTTAAGTTGGTTCATCGACTAGTGAGTCATTTTTCAACTAAGTTGTAATGAAAGAATCGTTATCCCATGCTTGAGATCCTTCCATGCTCTTTCTTGCCTCCACGAACAACTTCTTGCTTCATTGGCGAGGTTGGCCTTTTGTGCTACTACAACTCCTTGGACAACTTCTGCTCCTTGGGTTGGAGATGTAGGAAACTCTTCATCCTCTTTACTCTTCACTCCCCAAACTCTTCTCTTGCCTATGTGGTTTCTAGGGTGAAGTTTTAGATGAAGTCACCGACACTTTGTTTCCCAATGGTCACTCAACTTGCAATTGTGGCAATATTTTTTGGTGCTATTGTATGTACTTCTTGACATAGTTCCTTTCTCCTCGTTCCTCTGAATTCATATTTGATTTGGGAAAGTCTTATTTTCATTCCTATTTACAAAACAACCTAGCTTGTGGCATTTGGCATGTTTCTCCCATAAAATGAACATGCCTCTGAGTACCATCAGTTGGCAGCACTATGTCCTTCTAGTAGTGACAAACAAGGAGGGTCTTACCTGATGCATACATCTTGGTATTCTTCTTCTTGTTTCAGATGATTGGCTTGTCGCTTCTTCTATATGCTAGTGTAGGCCGAGTCTTGGCACTCTCCTCATTTTTTCCCTTCTGCGATTTGCTACAACAAGGATGGAGTGTTGGTGTGTTTCCACCCTTATACATTGATGTGTTTTCTTCTGATGACCAAACCAATTTTCCATGTCTTTTTCCTTCACAAAAATGATCTTGGTGTTAGTGGCAATTTATGCTCTACAATTGAAACCTAGACCTTCATGCTTAACCCCCGGCTTAACTACAATGGGACTTCATATGTTGTGTCTTCTATTTCCTAGCCCTTGTCCATCATAGTCCATTTATCTTGACAATTTCGAACCAATTCCTTTGGTATGTTTTTTTAAATTCATTAAAACTATCTTTAAAAATGTCTAAAAAATATGAGCTTATTAGAGTTGTCTTGATCATGGTGCTAACTTCTACAATGGCCATGGAAAGTTTCTTTTATTCCTTAGTCTCTTGATCTTTTTAACTTTTTTTAATTTTTTTAATTTTTTTTAACACTTATATTATATTTTATTATTTTCCTATCCTTATTAATGGTTGAATTACACTTAGATACTAATCTTATAACCATTTTTTTAATATTCAAATCAATAACCAATATTCTTCACATTATTAATTTTTTATATATATTTATAGACAACATTTAAAATAATATAGTCCTCGTTGACGTACCTGCATGTTCAATCACTACTTTAAATGTCTCGTGACAACTTCAAGAAATTGTTAAAAGAGGTAATGATACTCGTGAGTGATTAGATTTGAAGAATCCAAGCCAAGTTGTTGTTGACTTGAAAGTGAAGGAACCTTTATGGGAAACAAAGCGCGTTTGTGATGCGTGTACGGCATCGTGCCAAATGTTAATTCTTATTCCCTCAATTATCGTGCCAAATTTGTATTTTTCAAATTTGTTCAAGTTCAAATTACCAGTCCAATTTTAAATATTTTATGAACCAATTATTATACATATATGTGATTTTAAATATTGGGGATCTAAATAAAATATGAAAAATAATTGTTTAAATTTTAAAGATGTATTTTATTACTCCATTAAAATGCCCAAAATACCATAAGCAAAAAAAATATAAAAAATCTTTTTAATTTAAAGTTCAAATAAAATAAAATAATTTACAAATAACTTTTTTTTTTTAAATCTCTTATTTTTTTCGTATGAATCACTTATCAATATTGAAAATCAAAATAAATCAATAACTCCTCTAATTTAATACTTTAATACCTTTAGTATTTATAAATTTTGTGATAAATTAAATGACAATAAACACGTCATTAAAAAAAATTGTTTAAAAGACAAAAGTTAAAGTTCAACACTAGTATTAATTAAAGGTAGTGCTGAAATTTACAGGTTGAAAAATCTCATTCAAGTAGAATTTATAACTCCATTCATTGGTTCACTATAAAAACTAGCGGCAAAAGAAAACCACGTCGCCTGAGAGATTCGAACTCTCGCGGGGAAACCCCATGTACTTAGCAGGCACACGCCTTAACCACTCGGCCAAAGCGACGCTGGAAATAACTTGCCGATTTCAATCTGGAAAGTTTATTTATGAAGCATACCGTTGAAATAGAGATTGATTTGGATGATGTGACATTTAGAGGAGGAATGAGAAATATGTTTAATCTTAAATGACTTAAGAGATCAACTTAGTTTATAACAATTGGAGTTAGGTTAAAGAGAAAATTGGTCAAAATAGACCAACATTCGCTCAAAGCCACTATCAAATTTGGTATCATGATTTTATTATGGAGACATAGGTTGAAATTCTATTTTACCACGTCCATATGATGTTTTGTAACTTTGACTTCTTATTAGGTGCATCAACATATAAATAAAGACAAAACATAAATAAACATAAAGCTGTGTATGTAAAAACTTTGTTACGATGGATATTGTAGGTGTTTGGAGGTGGTTTTGGTCTGCGGTTTTTTTTCGGGCCTATGGAATAAGCAAAAAAGGCATGGAGTAAGATTTTCTATCCAGTGTTGTTCGCTTGTGGTGTGATGGAAAGTCTTTTTCCAATAGAATGAGTGGAGTAGTTATGGAGGATGACGTACTTAACTACGACAAGGATGTCCTCGAACCGAATGAAATCTTTGTTTCGGATTTTGAATTCATTAGCAATCAGAGGGACATGAAGGCGTGTCCTCTGGGGGAATTCATCCCCTTAATGGAGCCACTTGGTACGATGGACGATGAAATCACTCTTGACCTCTGGCATTCTAGTAGAACTAGAAGCTCGTGATAGTGATTTCTCCTTCAAATCATCGACCTTTATGACTCGTATGTCGATAATCTTATTATGGGGGGTGACCTCAATTTTACTCTTTTCCTTCGAGAAGTATGGGGGATAGACCCACGCGGGGATCCCTTGGAATGTTTTTCACTCGCCTCCTTGAAAATTTTCATCTGGTGGATCTGGAACCCCCGAAAATAATCCCAATGTGGAAAAATGGTATGAAAGGAGTGGAAGGGGTATTCGAACTTCTAGATAGAGTTTTTATTTCTGAATCCTTGGTCAAAGGGCCATGTGTCATGGAATCGTGGGTTGGTACAAGGGCCTCTCGAATCACTTTCCTATCTTCCTTAAAATGGAATCTAAGGAGCAGAAGCCCCTTGCACCTCTGAAATTTAACCATGTATGGTTGGTAGAAGAGGACTATAGGAATCTGGTTTATTCTACTTGGAATCACCTCCACATTGATGTAGGCTCTTTGTTTATGCAACAATTCAATGAAAATTTGGAGAGAGTCAATGCAGTCACAGAAAGATGGGTGTGTTCCTTTAATCGACGTTCCCAAGCCTCCTTGAAGGAGACATAGCTCAAGATTAGCTCTCTATTTGAAGCCAATGTTTCTGGAACTTTCTCTGAAGAGGAGGCTTCTTCCTTGAAGTTGTTAATGGACCAAAGCCATGATCTCTTGTCTAAGGAAGAGGTTGGGTGGAAGTTTCAAAGTAGAGATTCCTGGCTCGCCAAAGGGGATAACAACACAAAATTCTTTCATAAGTTCACCAATTATCATAAAAATATAAACACCATTTGGGAGATGGCCAATCAGGATGGTGCCATGGTCAAGTCTTTTAAGGAAAAGAAGGAAGCTAGAAGAATCCATTTCAATAGGATATTCAAAGAGCCCCCATGATGTCCTATTGAAGAAATTATAAGTGTGCTTAGAATATTTCTAAGGGTCTTCACTGAAGATATGAACGTGGTGATGGAGGTGGAGGTTTTGGAGGCAAAGTTATAGTCCAACCTTCATTCCATGAAGAAAGGAAAAATCCCATGACCAAACAGATTTTCGGTCGAAATCTATATTGGGTTTTTCAAGCTCCTAAAAGATGATATGTTGAAGGTGGTGCAGGAGTCCAAAAGTAGCAGGAAATTTCTGGGAGCCATGAACTCCATGTTTATGTACCTTATTCCTAAAAAGAAGGATGCAATATCCTTCGAAGATTATAGAACCATTTGTTGTTGCAACATCATTTATAAGATTGCTTCCAAAATTATTTCCAATAGACTTAACCCCATCCTGAGTGAAATCATCTCTCAAGAACAATTTGGATTCCTCTTTAAACATCAAATCCATGACATTGTGGCCCTTGCACCTGAGGCAATGCATTCAATTAAAACTTCTAAAATTCCCTCAATCCTACTCAAGTTGGATTTGTCAAATCCCTGTGATAAATCAAGTTGGACCTCTCTACGTCTAGTGTTGGTCCAAATGGGTATGAGTTTGGCCTTTGTTAACTAGATTAGGGGTTGTATTCAATCAACTTCTTTCACTATCCTTATTAATGGGTCTCCTTTTGGTTTCTTTGGTGCTTCCTGGGGGCTAAGGTAGGGATTCCCATTGTCCCCTTTTCTTTTCCTCCTGGTGTCTGAAGGGATTAGTAAGTTGATATGCAACACAAGAAGAAATGGTGAGTTGAAAGGACTTAAAGTTTCTCCATATGAAGTCCTTTCTCATTTACTTTTCGTTGATGGTGTTTTATTGTTTGGTGCAATCTCCTTCCATGAATTCCAGTGCATTGGGAGGATTTTGGATCTCTTCTATTGAGCTACGGGCATGGAGATTAACTGAATAAAGTCTTGTGTTCATTATTTCTTTCCACATGAGGATCTGACTCCCTTTCTGGAGAGCACACTTCCTTTCCCAAGGAAGAGCCTAGAAGAAGGTTTGAAGTATCTGGGATTTCCTCTCAGTCTGAATGCTTATGGATTTGAGGACCAAGTGTGGTTGTTCAAGAAAGTGGAAGCTCGTATTTCATTGTGGGTAAACATATGGTTGTCAATAGGAGGTAGGTTGGTCTTACTCAAGTCAGTTTTGCAAAGTATCCTAGTCTATTGGACCTCTATAGCCAAGGTGCCGAAAGGAATTCTAACTAATATTCGAAAAAATGCTTTTAGTTCTTGTGGTCTAAAAGTTGTGAACAAAATGGGATACCTTTGGTTAAATGGTTAAGATTATCTAATCGGAAAAATTTGGGTGGATAGGGTATTAAAAACATTTTCCTATTTAGCCAAGTACTTGTAGGAAAAATCCTTTGGAGGCTTATGCAGAACTTGGTCGTTTGGGAAAGAGTGATGAACTCTAAATATTTTGGTACGTTATCTATTAAAGAGTGGTTTCGTCGTCCCAAGAAATATACCATAAATAGTTTGATCGTCCAGAAAGCAATGGTGGAATCCTTTTCCCTTGTAGGCAATTGGATGGTTTGGAGGATAGGGAATGGCAAGAAAGTTAAGATAGGAGAGGACCCTTGGGCTAGATTTGATGTTGATTTTAGGCTCTTTGATGATCTCCTAACCTTTTTACATGACCAGGGGATTTTTTCTCTTTGGGATGCCAGGGAACATGATCATGGAATAATCGGTAGACGTGGTTGGAAGTCAGAAGTTGAGTTGCTTGGAAGGAGAGCTAGCTGAGGAATGGCATAGGTTCATTGGAAAGTTATGCTCCAACCATATAAAACAGGTTGAAGAGGATGAAGACTCTCTTGTTTGGTCAAAAAATGTTGTTTCA
>JZKD02S0954685.1:83184-102435 GCA_000966675.3 Picea glauca | reverse complement strand
AGGCTTCCTTTCCAAACATTAGACAGGGTTTTGAGCGCATCTTGCTGGCTCATTTTAGTCTCCTGGAGCAATAGGACACTTGCTTTCGAGATTTTGAGAATATCTTTTAACGCTTTTTCCTTCTTTTTACTGCCCATTCCCCTACAGTTCCAGGAGGTTGTGATCATTATAAACCTTGGGGGGGGGGATGGCCTCCTTGGGAGGCTTTGGCCTGCTTCCGTGTGTTATGAGCTGTCATCATCTTTTGGATGGTGGGTTGTGACCCATTGAGCACCTCTTTATAGGCTTCCTGGTTCCGCTCAACGTTTTTTGATTTCCGGCCTCTTCCCTTTTTCTTTGGGGTGGCCCAAACCTCATTTGCTTCATCTAATTCRCWKCCTATAGAGATMTCCCCTTCCTCTATGTTCTRATTRYCGTCCTGCTTYTGGGGGGAGTTGTTTTGCGTCCCTTCTTCTTCTGTTGGCTTATTCCCCTTGTCTTCAGGATTCTGACCTTCCTTTTCTCCCTTTTGAACTTCTTTATTTGGATCTTGTTCTCTTTCCTCTGATTCTGTGGCTGGGATTCTGAAGCTGTTCTCCTTTTCTGTGGTTTCCGAGGATTTGGTTTTTTGTGGTTCTGTCTGCTCATTCCTGTGGCCTCTTGCTCTTGATCTCCCTTTCCGGGCTTGCTGCCAACCTTCGTCCCCTTCTTTTTCAGTGGAGGGAGTTTTTTTTGGACAGTTTCTTTGGAAGTGGCCATATTCGTGGCAGCCTCTGCACTTGAACAGAAGCTGTTCGTAATCCAGCTTTTGGAAGTGTTGCCAGTTGCCGACCTTCAACTTTATTGCCTCTGGTAAGCCTACCTCCAGATCAACCTCCACACAGATCCACACACAGGAATACTGGTCTTTTGGTTTTGCTCGGTCGATGTAGCGCCCAAGACTATTGCCTATTGCCTGAAGCGAGGAGGGGTTCCAGCAATGGATCGACAAGTTGGGGAGTCTTATCCAGACCGGGACATCCTTGGGGAATTCTGAGGCTGGATCAAAATTTGGGGTCCATCTATTTAGGTATAGACCTTGAGTGCCCATGAAGTATGGGCCATTTCTGAATATCAAATCTCTGTCCTCCTGGGAGATAAATTCGAATATAAAGTATCCTCGCCCGACCGCGTAGCATGTCACACTATTTATTATCAGAGGTCTCCAGTTTCGCTGAATCCAGTTATTTGTGGATCTGGTTGAGGGCCAGAGTCCCATAAACTGACCAATGAGTCCTCGTTCAGAGAGAGATAGGGCGACTTTCATTAGATATTCAGGAGGGAGGTCGATCTCTGGAATTTCATTCAATTTCTTGACAAAGCTCGGAGCTTCTGAGACGGTCGACTTCTTGTTGCAGGCTTCTACCAGGCATCGAAAGGAGGAGGCGGGGGAAGGAGGGGGCAGCGGCTCCCCTCCCCGGGCTGCCATGGTGGCACGCTCAAAACCCTATCGTAACAGAGCTAGGTCAGAGCGCGCGCGTGGATTATGACCTTAGCCTTATCAGTATTAATAGTCATACCCATATTGGAGCAAAAATCCTTGAGGATTCTCTTTTTATATATGATGATGATGATGATTAATGTCCACTAAGACCGAATTGGTCTATCGAACCTTAAGAGGGAAGTGATTACTTGTGATTCTTTAGAATTTTGTTTTTGTGCTCGAAAAGCATTAAGATAAGCTTTCCCAGATCACCATACGTTTGTTGAGTTAAGAGGTTAGGAAGGTTGGTAGTGTGACAAATATTTTGAAAATGAGATCTAATATGGGTATAGGCTAGACAATCTAAGAGAAAGTTCTTTTAATCTTCAACCTTCTTAGTGTCACAAAGGTGACACACTCTTTCATCCCATGGGATTTTAGGAATGGACCAACACCCAGTTTCGCTATGGAGCTTGTGAGAATTTGTTCTTATCTTAACAATGTTTTTTTTTTTTTACACTTGGCAAAACAGATAGATAACTTTGATCTTCTAGATTAGGGTTGATTACATCTTTATAATACCTTCATTTTCTTTTTTCCTCTAACTCTTTATCACACCACATTTTATCCTTAAATTTTGATTTTACATTTTTTTTAATAGTATGGTGTCTTCCATGATTCCCCGATAGTTTAGCTAAGACCGGACATCTTTATTCCATCCTCGCTTGAGTCGATGGTGGTTATGACTTGATTTTCAAGCAATTTTAGGAATCCTCTTGTCTTCCATGTTGTTTAACTTGTTCTTATACATTAGGTACCTAGTCATAGTCATGCTCTCAATGGAGGAGAGACTTATTTCTAAGATGAGGATGGGATAGGGCGTATTTCCTTTATTTTTGAGATTATTAAAGTGTATATATATATATATATATATATATATATATATATATATATATATATATATATATATATATATATATATATATATATATATAAACTAAATTGATGTTTAATATTTAATTTATAATATGGCAAACATTAAACATTAATCATTAATTTATTTAATGTTTTAAAAAGAAATACTTAATGAGATTGAAGTTTAATATTAAACTAAATAACAATAAAATTAACCGTTATAACAAAGTCAATTAATAACTTTGTGTTTCTACTATCTTTTCCCTCAAACTCAACAATTACGGAAAAAACAACTATTAACATTGCTTTTCTTTGTTATTGTAAATGTTATAATTTTCTAAGAAGATTAATATTAATGATGTTTTATCATTGAACTATTAACTAATTTTTATTTTTTATTTTTATTTTTATTATTTTTTTTTATTTTATTTTTTATTTCAGAACATTAACCGATTATTAATGATAAAAAATTATTTATTTTCACAATACTAAAAGTGGTACTCTCAATGTAATAATAAAAACAAGATTATAAATATTAATGATATTTTATCTATAAAGTATTAACCAAAAAATTATTTATTTTTAAAACATTATGTAACGACTCTCATTGTTACGACAACATGCTACACATAACAAGTGCAATTTTTTTTCTGTCTAAAGCAGGAAGTAACAACGACAACAATCAATCAATGCAACTCGATGATGAACAAAACATACACAATTCAGGCAATAGAGAACATAATGACCTAGCATACTAGTACATCATGCAATTGGGTGCAACATACAAAAATCATTCAGACAAAAATTAAACGACTACCCGTCCATCCTACCCAGCAAGGTTAGGACCTCTAGGACACATAAGCAACGCTCAAGACCAGGTTCCCATCGATTTTGGCCATTTAAGGTCTCAAGGTTGGCGACTGTTCTGAGGAACAAGGAGGTGTCTACATCCTGCCCAACACAAGAAAGACCACACCTACTAAGAAAAAGGCAACACCAATAAATCCAACACAACAACTTCCATGATAAGTAGCTAGAACCCTCTTGACGAATGAGAGACCACTATTAAACGTTACAAAACAAGTACAACCTCAATTGCAAAAACAACAACATCCACATCGGAAGGCGCATGACCCTAAGCCAGGTTTCATATGCACTATTGATCAACGCACACAATGATCCAAACTTAAGAATTCATGTCGCCATGGTGCGACGAGCACACAAGAATCTCAAGCGCAATCAACATCTAAACCTTTAACAACACAACCAATGCATCAAGGTATCAAGTTAAACTGTCAATGATCCTAATATACCAAATAACATGTTCATTGATAGCAATGTATTATGGAATTGAATAACATCTAAAATAATGTAGTGTCATTTATAATATCTTATAAAATCTTGGAAAAACTCCAAGAACTATATATTGAATCACTACTTGAAGATCAATTTACATCCCTAGTACCAAACATAACAAAGTGTATGTCTTGTTGAATCAAACTATTATGTTAAGGGTCTCTACTTGTAAATCGATTCACACCCATAGTATCAAAACATGGCAAAGTGCATAACTTTGTTAAATCACATTGTTTATGTTAGATTCTCCCATTGTATCACACACCTATAAATATCTAAATTCCTTGAAAGGATTAGACTATAGAAAAAAAATTTGTGGAAACAATTTTGTAGGCAAATAAAACAATAATAATTGATATAAACCTTTGTATAATTCTTAAAATCCTTAAATGACATTTAATTTCCTTGAAGGGATTCTATTGGAAAAGTTTTTCTTCAAAACAATTTTGTAGGCAAAGAAAACAATAATGACTTATATAAACTTTTGCAGATTTATTAAAAGGACATCGAAGGTTATTGACAAGGTTGTTGATGCTTCAATTTCATAATATATTTTGATATGTTAACCTCCATAATAGACCCCAGCCATATTCCAACTACCATAATCCAAAAATAATCCGAAATTGCAGATGTAATAAATATCTCTATGTAATAAAAGTAGAATTCATTGTGTTATTGACGCGCTACATATACAGATAGTAAATAAATATGTGTAGTTTATAATTTTAAATTCAGAAAGCAATAAAAATGTCTGCGTAGAATAATTAAATCGATGTGTAGTTATGAATAATTAAATCGTTGTGCTATTCGCTGCCAAAAGGGGAAATAAACACCTGGCAAACCACTAACTCCCGGAACAATTCGTTATACTGAACGGATGACTGTTAACAGAAAAATAGGTAAAATAAAAACCAAAGATGCGACCACTTGCCAAACTTAGGATTTCAATTTAATAATTATTAAATTCGTCGACTGACAGTAATTGAAATTCACCTGGTAGATTTAGATGCAAGAGGTTGTAGACGAAGGTTTTCACTGCCCATCACTCAGGATTACAAACAGATCAAAATAAAAATTGCCAACTATCAGAACGAAATTCATGTTGACATAAAAGAAACACACTGCCAATTCTAGGTGGAATGGAAATGAGGGCAACGGCTGAAATGTTGAGACAACAACAAGGACGTAGGGAAGAACACGTCTCCCCATTGCGAGGACAAGTCCAATAAAAAATTACACAAGCCACAAGACACAGTTAGAATTAAACTCCCTAAACACACAATCTCAAGTCGAGGTACAGGCCACGAACAATCAAGGCAATGATTCCAAAGTAAAAAAAATATATGCAGTTACGCATATGTAGAAGGGTGATTACTGTAATACTTGATTCGGGTTCAGGTCTCACAATGCACAGTCCCGAATTTAAATTTCAATACAGGGAATAAAAAAACACAAACGCTTCTAGGTATTATAACAAATCACGGTCCAACATTAAATCGCAATCAAGGATTGAAAAAAAACATAAAACATATAACTAATCCTGCCAGGGAATCCATACCCAGTCCCACTTCTCACCGCAACACTTAGAAGGAGATACAAAAAAAAAAAAATCGCAGGGAGAGGTGGGCTCGGTGCTCAATCTCACTTTAATCCAAACAAGCGTCCAAGCCAAGCATGATCCTCCTGGTGTCCAATGTATCCAGACATCCACCCAGCGCAAGGCTCCAAGGGAGAGTCACGGGACCAAGGGCAAAGAGGTAAGTAGTGGGCATTTGATGCAGCTCAAAATAAAAATTTAAAAGCAATTAAAACCTTTAAGGCACGAAGGGCCGCGCAATAGTCAAAAGATCCCAATAAAATTTAAAACCACAAGAGACAGGTAGAACAACCAATAATCTAATGGACGCAACTATCAAACGCTACAAAAGAAAAGGGAAGCATGTAGTTGAAACTGGAATGGATAAAGGTTGTTGCGCTACTAGATTGGGACTACATATTAATTAAACAAGGGCAGATCCCCAAGCAATAGAGACGGTAAACTGCAGAAGGCTAAAGTCTCTCATGGGCGAATCAAAGACATACAAAAATGATGAAACACAGAGAAAGAAACTAGATTTTCGTACCATCTAGATGTAAATAAACATGCAATCAAACAATTAAAATTGCGAAATTTAGATGTGTGTACCTTGAGCGAAGGTGAAGGTTCCGTTGTTGTTGTCTCACGCTCGCGCTCCATCTCGCTTCGTCTTGCCAACCGCTGAGACCTCACTGGTACCTCCCACCCAATGCTAGGGGTACTCTTCTTCCCCCTGAGCCCCTCGATCCACAAAGGGGCCACACACACAATACCAGAGAATGCTAGCTTCCCATCTCACCTTGCAAGGTCGAGCTACCACTCGTTCTCTGAGCTGGGTATCCCCAACTCCCACAAGAAAAGTTCAATCAAGGTAAAATTTCAACAACGTAACCTTACGCAAGCCCGATGTGATCCATAATCCTCCCCAACCATCCTTTTTATAGAGTTTTTCATAGTGAATAGTTTCCCAAACCTTTATTAGATTCTTTTTAGTAAATTTAAATTAGGATAAATATCCCCTGTACACATGTCACCCGATCCCTTAGTTGCACTAGAAAATCAATTTATTAATTAATTAAATTTTCCTATTTCCCTCACCCACCTAAAAGTGTTCCTAAAAGCGCTCCTCGGTGTCCCTTTATTCCCTTACATTCTTAAATGACTTACGTCTTACTTAAATCCTAGTTGAGTTCATAAATAGAAAGTTTCAAAGGCTAGATTCCTTACTAAGTTAGACATTCCCCTTTTTCTTTAAGTTTCTCCTTTTCTTTAAGTTTCCCCATTTTTAACTAAGTTTAGAATTAGCAAGTTTAGACAAACAACCATTTACCCCCTTTTAATAATTAAACCTTCACTAAAAAATTTACTTTAATTAATAAAGCTTGAATTTTCTTTACCCCCTTCTTGTTATATGTCTAATTAGTTTTTTTTTTGTTCAGAGGTTCTACTTAGACCTAAGTTTTAAATTCACCAGGCTTGGCAATAGTTATTAAGCGAAAATTTGTCATTAAACTTTACTCATCACATCATTCATTTTAAGGCCAACCAGATCCTAAGGAGGCATAGTTTTCTAGGCACTAGGTTTATAAACTTACCCTAGTTAAAATCGCGATGTGCCCTTCAGGATGCACTACGTGCTCCAAGGGTGCCACTCAACTCTTTTCGTTTTATTTGCACAACGTTCCCTTCAAGATGCACTACGTGCTCCAAGGGTGCTACTCGTCTCTTGACTGAATTTGGTAAACGTCAAACCCCTAGAGTCAATACTTCATTAGGTGATCTCGTGGGAGACTAAGGGCCTCTGAGGAATAAGGACCCTACCTTATTTCACACCCCTTAGAATCATCGTGAGCGACTGTCACAGTCTGCCCTCACAGATTGTGGATATTTTGAACTAGGTAATTGTTAACCTACAGTTCGAGCCACGACGGGAGTGCTAGTTGGCTATCAGGGTTTTTGTCACACCTCTCCCTCAGTGTCTCTGGTTGTCATGCTTGACCCCTTTACTCCAAATGCGAGTCTGGTTGGAAATCTATCGTCAACATGCATCCATCAACGAAACATGCCAGCTATAACAATCAACATCATAATATCGAATCATATGTACATATGTCACATCAACAACATTCAAACCCTAACAGTCCACTCCCTGACTCGATCAGTATTCCAAGGAGTTTCATCAATACCCCGACATCCTCTAACGTCCAGAGTCCTGCACACTCAGGAGAACCCAGTCAATAACACCTATCGATGTAAATAAAAAAAAATAACATATCATCAAATCCACAATATCTCATGATCATAATCAAAACAACCAATAGTATAATGACCTGAATCACTTGCACACAAGTGTCCTTAAAGAATAAGTCCTCTCAGTGCACGCAAGAATGGGAAGTTACATACACAACATTCAAACCCTAACAGTCCATTCCCTGACTCGATCCGTAGTCCAAGGAGTTTCATCGATACCCCGACATCCTCTAACGTCCAGAGTCCTGCACACTCAGGAGAACCCAGTCAATAACACCTATCGATGTAAATACAACAAAAATAACATATCATCAAATCCACAATATCTCATAATCATAATCAAAACAACCAATAGTATAATGACTTGAATCACTTGCACACAAGTCCTCTCAGTGCACACAAGAATGGGATGTTACATACACCCCCTCTTGTTTTAAACTTTGTCTCGAAGTTTCACAGTATGTAAATGCCGAAATAAAGTGCATCACAATATCATATGTCTAGATATCAAACAAAAATGGAAACTGATGACGCATATCATATGCGTCCTCTGAGGTCATCGAGTGTGGACTATAGTTTTCCCACTGGACCTTGACCTAATCTATTATTTGACATTGTAGTTGTCGAATGCGATGGTCTAGGATGCAGATTGGCTCTGTCGTGAGTGCACCCTCGTCTGATACCTGCAAGGAACTCATGTCAATAACATGTGTAGAATCACTAACATAATGTCTCAAAACAGATACGTGAAAAACATCATGCATATGCCTCAAAGAATCAGGCAAGGATAGTCGATAGGCCACGTGCCCCTTCTTTTCCACAATCTTGATGGGTCCCATGAACCTAGGAGATATTTTAGCACCCTTTCCAAACTTGATCGAACTCTTGTGTAGTTTCAACCGCAAGAAAACTCGATCTCCAGCTTCATAAATACGATCAACACAATGCACATCAGCATAACTCTTATGTCGATCCTATGTTTCCTTTATCCTTTGTCTTATGTTTTTCATTTGGTCTTCCATTTCTTGGATCACTTCAGGTCCCACCAGCACCCTATCCTCAAGTCGATCCCAACTCAAAGGTGTCCGACATAGTCACCTGTAAAGAAACTCGAAAGATGCCATCTTAATGATACTTTGATAACTGTTGTTATATGCAAATTCTATGAGTGGCAATAATTTTTTCCAACGCTTATATTGGTCCATCACGTATATGCGTAGCATATCCTCCAATATTTGGTCCGTTCACTCGATCTTCCCATATGTCTCTGGGTGATATGCAGTACTAAAGTTAAGTTGGGTTCCTAAGGCCTCTTGGAAACTAGTCCAAAATCATCTTGTAAACATCGATCCTCGATCAGATATAACCCTCTTAGGCATGCCATGCAACCTCATGATCTTGTTGATGAAAAATCTAGCTATGTCAGGTGCCTGATACGTCATACACATAGGAATAAAATGTGCACTCTTTGTTAGAGTGTCGACTACTACAAAATCGAGTCATGTCTACTTGCCGTCAATTGCAATCCAACAATGAAATCCATCGAAATGACCTCCCATTTCGATTCCGGAATAGCGTGTGGATGTAGTAAACATGTCAGATGTATGTGTTCAACCTTCACCTGCTGACATTATAGACATCTTGCCACGTAGTTGACTATGTCTGCCTTCATTGCTTTCCAGAAGAATAAGGGTTTAAGGTATGCCCTCATCTTCGTGACTCCTGGGTGAGCCATGTACACTGCTATATGAGCCTCGTTTAGGATCAAACTCCTCAACTCGTTGTTGGGTGGTACGTAAATCCGATTTTTAAATCTCAATAATTTGTCAATGTCTACCATAAATCCCTCAAATTTTGGTACCATCATTGTGTTTTCTCCGATAAACTCTTGGACCTCCTTGTACCAGTCATCATCACGTTGTAAGGTTAGAATATTTTCATGTAGATTCGTCTGAAGAGGCATCACCAAAAATATGCGTGGTCTCTGACTCAATGCATCAACCACTCTATTCATTGTTCCTTTTATGTAAGTAATCTCAAAATCGTACTTGCTAAGCAATTCCAACCAACGTTGTTGTCACGCGTTCAAGTCTCTTTGCGTAAAGATGTGTTGTAGACCACAGTGATCTATTTTCAGTTCAAATTTTCGTCCAATAAGCTAGTGTCTCCAAACTCTAAAGGCATAAACAATGGCTAACAACTCCAAATCGTACGTCGCATAGTTCTCCTCATGCCTTCTCAAATTTCTTGAGATGTAAGCGATCACTCTACCATCTTGCATCAAGACTCTGCCTAAGCCTTCCTTGGATGCATCAGTGCATACCAAGAAATCATTGTCCATGTCAGGGACCTTTAGTATTGGTGTTTTCGTCAACAACTCCTTGAGCCTCCGAAATGCCTGCGTGCATTTCTTGGTCCAAATGAACTTCTTGTTCTTCTTCTGCAATTCCATAATTGGATTTTCTATCTTCGAAAAACCTCCAACAAACCGTCTATAGTATCCCACTAAACCCATGAAGCTACACACTTCTGGGACATTCGTCGACGCAGGCCATTCCATAATAGCCTCGAACTTTGTTGGATCCACAACGATACCTTCACCAGAGATGACATTCCCTAAGTAGTGAATATTTGATTGATAAAACGAGCATTTAGATAGTTTCCCATACAATTTTTTCTCTCGTAGACACTTTAGTACCAAGCGCAAGTGCTCATCATGCTCCTCCATCGTTCGAGAATATATCAAAATATCGTCAATGAATACTTGGACGAACTTGTCCAAGTATTCGTAGAACACCCCGTTCATAAGATCATAAATACCCTAGGGGAATTTTTCAGTCCAAATGGTAAAACAGTAAACTCGTAATGTCCAAAACTCGTCTTAAAGGAGGTCTTAGGGATGTTGTCCTCCTTGATCCGTAACTGGTGATACCCTGATCTCAAGTCAATCTTCAAAAACACCGTCACACCTTTCATCTAATCAAACAGATCATCAATCCTTGGCAATGGATATTGATTCTTGATCGTTGCCTTATTCAATTGAAGGTAGTCAATGCAGAGTCTCCACGACCCATCCTTCTTCCGTATGAAAATAATAGGCGCACCCCACGGTGACACAATTGGATGTATAAGTCTTAGGTCCAACAACTACTTCAATTGCATTTTCAAATCTTGTAACTCAGGGGTCGACATCTGATAAGGCGTTCTCGCTATCGGTTAAGTTCTTGGTTTTAGGTCGATGGTAAATTCCAATTCCCTCTCGAGCGACAACCTTGGAAAATCCTCTGGGAAGACATCCACAAACTGTCGTATTACTGAAAGTTTTTCTAGTCCTTCCGCCATACATTTTTCATTTAATGCAAGGATCACATAAATCTTGCATCCCTTGTGCATGTTCTTCTGTAACTACGAGGAAGAGATGAACCTCAGGGAAACTCCCTGATTCAGACCTACAATCACACGTCTCTGTCCCTCGTCATCAACCAAGCTCAACTGTTTTGTATTATAGTTGAGTATCACCTCATGTGATTCCAACCAGTCCATACCGATCACGATGTCATAAGACCCTAAGATCATGACGTACAGGTTGGCCCTTGTGACAAAATCTCCCAGGTTAAGGCTACAACTCATAACCTTCCCTCCAACCTTTTGTTTGGCTCCCAAATCCATTTCTACAAAGATAAAAATCGTCATGTTCGACTGCCTTTACCATAATTCTTTTTAGCGTTGAATTAGAAATAAAACTATCAGTAGCACCTGGATCTATCAAAATACTAAGGGTCTGGTCAATTATGGTACCTGACATCTCGAGCACATTCGACTAGTGCTCTTCCTGGCGGTTATTCACCACTACATGAATCCAATGGGCCTTGCCCAAATCTCCCACAGTAGTGGGTCCGGCTGATCCATATACTTTGGTCCTCTCCACTGGGCAGTCACGCTGGTAAGGTGTCTCTCCACATGCCCATCACCCTTTCTTTGGTCCAGTACTCCTAGTACATGAAGTAGAAGCTGATGGCCCACCAGCCTAGTACCCTAGTCTGTTCTTGTGAACATGCCTAAATTGTTGTTGCTGCGGTCGATGTTTTTGCTGGTGTTGAGGTCCTCTGTAAGTATTTTGCGGCTGAGGCATCGGTCATCGAGGTGTAGTGAAAGTGGATCCTCTCTGGATGCCACAATATCTCGGTGAATGTCTAGCTTATGTTTGATGCTGCAGCACACCAGATGACACATGTCCCGCTGGTCTCGCTGGAGTCCTTCTCTGACCCCTGCTTATAATCTCCTCCTCTGTTATGAGGGCCTTCTAAACAATATCATGCAAGGTTTGAGGCATCAAAATCCTCACCTTTGCATGAATGCTGACATTAAGGCCAAACAAAAACTTGTTGACCTTGATTTTCTTGGTATTCAGGTGCGGAGCATACCGAAGCATCTCCATGAAGTGGGACTTGTACTCGGGCATTGTACGGTCACCCTGTCACAAGGATTTGAACTCGTTGAGTTGACACTCAATGAATTCCTCAGACAGATACCTCTCCTGAAACCGTTCCTCAAACAGTTCCCATGACACGTCTTCGACTGCCATGTTCAATTGTGGCAGGAGGTCTTCCACCATAGAAGAGTGCTCCCCTTCAGTGGAAAGACCACCATGCAGACCTTCATGTTGGAGGTATAGTCACGAAGTGAAAAGCAGATCGCCATAATCTCCAACCATGCATCGACGGCTGCGTCATCTGGGGCATCAAAGAACTCAGGAAAATTGACCTTCTCGAGTTCGCAATGAATGCTACTAGTACCGACCAGGGCACATGGTGGACCCTTAGGAGATTCCGACACCTTGGCATTATCTCTATCAAAACGATTGATTAGTGCCTCAGACATCCTCTGAAAGGACATCATCATCCCAACCACATCACCCACGACTGGTGACTGTTATGAGGAACAAGGAAATGTCTACATCCCACCCAACACAAGCAATACCACACCTACTAAGAAAATGGAAACACCAATCAATCCAACACAACGACTTCCACGATAAGTAGCTAGAACACTCTCGACGAACGAGAGACCACTATTAAACGTTACAAAACAAGTACAACCTCAATTGCAAAAACAACAACATCCACATCGGAAGGCGCATGAACCTAAGCCAGGTTTCCTATGTGTTATTGATCAACGCGTGCAATGATCCAAACTTAAGGATTCATGTTGCCATGGTGTGACGAGCACACAAGAATCCCAAGCACAATCAATATCTAAACCTTTAACAACACAACCATTGCGTCAAGGTACCAACTTAAACTGTCAATGATCCTAATATACCAAATAACATGTTCATTGATAGCAACGTATTATGCAATTGAATAACATCTAAGATAATGTAGTTTCATTTATAATATCTTATAAAATATTGGAAAAAATCCAAGAACTGTATATTGAATCACTACTTGAAGATCAATTTACATCCCTAGTACTAAACATAACAAAGTGTATGTCTTGTTGAATCAAACCATTATGTTAAGGATCTCTACTTGTAAATTGATTCACACCCATAGTATCAAAACATGGCAAAGTGCATCACTTTCTTGAATCACATTGTTTATGTTAGATTCTCTCATGCACCTATAAATATCTAAATTCCTTGAAAGGATTCTATAGAAAATGTTTTCCTAGAAACAATTTTGTAGGCAAATAAAACAATAATAATTGATATAAACCTTTGTAGAATTCTTAAAATTCTTAAATGACATTTAATTTCCTTGAAGGGATTCTATTGGAAAAAGTTTTTCTTAGAAACAATTTTGTAGGCAAATAAAACAATAATGACTTATATAAACTTTTGCAGATTTATTAAAATGACATCGAAGGTTATTGACAAAGTTGTTGATGCTTCAATTTCATAATATATTTTGATATGTTAACCTCCATAATAGACCCCGACCATATTCCAGCTGCCATAATCGAAAAATAATCCGAAATTGCAAATGTAATAAATATCTTTGTGTAATACAAGTAGAATTTGTTGTGTTATTGACATGCTACATATACAGATAGTAAATGAATCTGTGTAGTTTATAATTTAAATTCAGAAAGCAATAAAAATATCTACGTAGCATAATTAAATCATTGTGCTATTCACTGCCAAAAGGGGAAATACACACCTAGCAAACCACTCACTCCCAAAACAATTCGATGTACTGAACGGATGATTGTTAAGAGAAAAATAGGTAAAATAAAAACCAAAGACACGGCCACTTGCCAAACTTAGGATTTCAATTTAGTAATTATTAAATTCGTCGACTAACAGTAATTGAAATTTTCCCGGTATATTTAGATGCAATAAGTTGTAGACGAAGGTTTTAATTGCCCATCATTCAAGATTACGGAAGGATCAAAATAAAAATTGCCAATTGTCTGAACGAAATTCGTGTTGACATAAAAGAAGCGCATTGCCAATTCTAGGTGGAATGGAAATGAGGGAAACGGTCAAAATGCTGAGACAACAACAAGGAAATAGGGAATAACGTGCCTCCCCCTTGCGAGGACAAGTCCAGTAAAAAATTGCACAAGCCACAAGACATAGTCAGAATTAAATTCCCCAAACGCGCAATCCCAAGCTGAGGTACAGGCCACGAACTGTCGAGGCAATGATTCCAGAGTAAAAAAAAAATGCAGTTATGCATACGTAGGAGGGTGATTACTGTAATACTTGGATCGGGTTCAGGTCTCACAATGCACAGTCCCGAATTTAAATCACAATACAGGGAAAAAAAAAACATAAACGCTTCCAGGTATTATAACAAATCACATTCCAACATTAAATCACAATCAAGTATTGAAAAAAAAAACATAAAACATATAACGATTCCTAGCAAGGAATCCATACCCATACCCACTTCTCACCGCAACACTTAGAAGGAGATATAAAAAAAAAATCGCAAGTAGAGGTGGGCTCAGTGCTCAATCTCGCTTTAATCCAAACATGCGTCCAAGCCAAGCATGATACTCCTGGTGTCCAATGTATCCAAACATCCACCCAACGCAAGGCTCCAAGGGAGAGTCATGGGACCAAGGGTGAAGAGGTATGCAGTAGGCATTTGATGTGGTTCAAAATAAAAATTTTAAAGCAATTAAACCTTTAAGGATCCAAGGGTTGCGCAATAGTCAAAATATCCCAATGAAATTTAAAACCACAAGAGATAGGTAGAACAACCAATAATCTAACGACCACAACTATAACATCGCTACAAAAGAAAAGGGACGCATGTAGATGAAATTGGAATGGATAAAGGTTGTTTCGCTACCAGATTGGGACTACAGATAAATTAAACAAGGGTAGCTCCCCAAGCAATAAAGACCGTAAAATGCAGAAGGTTGAAGTCTCTCATGGGAGAATCAAAGCCATACAAAAATGAAGAAACACATAGCAAGAAACCAGAGTTTCATACCATCTATATGTAAATCGGCATGTAATCAACTAAATAAAATTGCGAAATTTAGATGTGTGTACCTTGAGCGAAGGCAAAGGTTCCACTGCTGTTGTCTCATGCTCGTGCTCCATCTTGCTCCGGCTTTCCAACCACTGAGACCTCACTGGTACCTCCCAACCAACGCTAGGGGTAATCTTATTCCCCCTGAGCCCCCCGAGCTGCAAAGGGGCCACACACACAATACCGGAGAATGATAGCTTCCCAAGTCACCTCGCAAGGTCGAGCTACCACTCATTCTTTGAGCTAGGTATCCCCAACTCCCACAAGAAAAGTTCAGTCAAGGTAAAATTTCGGCAACGTAACCTTACGCAAGCCAGATGTGATCCATACTCCTCCGCAACCATCCTTTTTATAGAGTTTTTCATAGTGAATAGTTTCCCAAACCCTCATTAGATTCTTTTTAGTAAATTTAAATTGGGATAAACCTCCCCCGTACACATGTCACCCGATCCCTTAGTTGCACTAGAAAATCAATTGATTAATTAATTAAATTTGCCTATTTCCCTCACCCACCTAAAAGCGTTCCTAAATACGCTCCTCGGTGTCCCTTTATTCCCTTACAATTCTTAAATGACTTATGCCTTACTTAAATCCTAGTTGAGTTCATAAATATAAAGTTCCAAAGGTTAGATTCCTTACTAAGTTAGGCATTCCCCTTTTTCTTTAAGTTTCTCCCTTCTTAACTAAGTTCATAATTAGCAAGTTTAGAAAAACAACCATTTACCCCCTTTTAATAATTAAACCTTCATTAAAAATTTTACTTTAATTAATAAAGCTTGAATTTTCTTTACCCCCTTCTTGTTATATGTCTAATTAGTTTTTTTTTTGTTCAGAGGTTCTACTTAGACCTAGGTTTTAAATTCACTAGTCTTGGCGACAGTTCTTAAGGGAAAATTTGTTATTAAACTTTACTCATCACATCGTTCATTTTAATGTTGACCAGGTCCTAAGGAGGCAGATTTCTCTAGGCACTAGGTTTATTAACTTACCCTAGTTAAAATTGCGACGAGCCCTTCAGGATGCACTACGTGCTCCAAGGGTGCCACTCGCCTCTTTCCATATTAGTTGCGTGGCGTGCCCTTCAAGACGCACTATGTGCTCCAAGGGTGTCACTCGCCTCTTGACTTAATTTGGTAGATGTCAAACCCCTGGAGTCAATACTCCATCAGGTGATCTTGTGGGAGACTAAGGGCCTCTAAGGAATAAGGACCCTACCTTATTGCACGCCCCTTAGAATCACTCTGAGCGACTTTCAAAGTCTGCCCTCACGACATCGTGGATATCTTGAACTAGGTAATTGTTAACCTACAGTTCGAGCCACGACGAGAGTGCTAATAGGCTATGGTAGGGTTGTTTCCACACCTCTCTCTCAATGTCTTTGGTTTTCATGCATGACCCCTTTACTCCAAATGTGAGTTTGGTTGGCAAGCTATCGTCAACCTGCATCCATCAACAAAACATGTCATCTATAACAATCAACATCATAATATCTAATCATATGTACATATGTCACATAAACAACATTCAAACCCTAACAATCCACTCCTTGACTCGATTCAGTGTCCAAGGAGTTTCATTGATGCCTCGACATCCTCTAACGTCCAGAGTCCTACACACTCAGGAGAACCCAGTCAATAGCACCTGTCAATGTAAATACAACAAAAATAACATATCATCAAATCCACAATATCTCATAATCATAATCAAAACAACCAATAGTATAATGACCCAGATGACTTGCACACAAGTGTCCTCAAAGAATAAGTCCACTCAGTTCTCGCAAGAACAAGATGTTACATAGACTATTAATCATAAAAAATTATTTATTTTTAAAATATTAAAAGTTGTACTCTGAATATAATAATAAGAACAAGATCACTCTCGATGATTTTAAATGTATTTTTGTGAAAGTGGTATGAAAACATTAGAATTTTCATTCTTTTACATTATTTGCTTAATGTTTTTACCCAATTTTAAATACCTTGCAAAATCAGTTTTATTATTAACTCATGTTTATATTTCACATTGGAAGTAAATAATTATATATTATTAAATTATGTTTTTATTTTATTTAAAAAAATTAAAATGTTCATTGCCTAATTTAGAAAGTTCATTTGAAATTAACTTTTATAATATGATTAATTTCAAATTTAATCCAACTTAAGGTAAGATAAGTATTATAAAATAGAATAGTATAGATTCAAATTTAAATTAGTTTAAAATAAGAAAATTATTATAAAATGGAATAGTATAATGTATCGTTATAAATTAAAAAAATAAATAAGATGATGAATGGATCGTCAATATGTTGTATGGTGGAGAGAAATGATAGAAGACACAAATATGTTGGACGTTGGAGATGGGATGTATATTGCATTGTTTCACTCATTACTTTGTTATATTGTCATTTTTAAGTAAGAAAAAAGTTAAACATTTTACATTTTTTAATTTTTTCTAGTTTATCATGGCAATCTTTGTTGAAGTTGCAGTTTTGAATGCTTGAAATTATTGTTTTCAATTTCGAAATGGATTCAACACCCTCAAATACCCTTATTACAAAGTAACATGTGATATTTTCAATTCCATGAATCCAAAATAATTCTTGACATGTTTCAAGTCAAAGACGTTGAATCTATTTGTTATTGTTAGTTGAATTTAGTAAAATTCTTTAACCAATTTGTAGAAAGCACAAATAGTACCTACTAAGAAAAAAACATTTACATATAATTTAGGTTAGATAAGTACAACAATATCATTACACCTCACTTTACATGTTACATTATCAAAAATTCAAATGATGCAACTCTAACAACACAAGACAATTATCTATTCAAGCCCTAGTTTACATGTTCATCAATTAAATTTAACAACACCTACAATATCATAACACCTTCATTGAAGTTAGATAAACACAGAGTAATAATAAGGGATTATTTTTCCTAAAATTCAATATATTGTTTTTCTTTAAAATTATTTATGGAAAAAGAAAATAATGGATTACTTTTCCTAAAAATTATTCTTGAAGAAAAAATGTTATATGACTCTATACATTATCTAGTAATAACAATGGATTATTTTGTCTGAAAAAAAATATTTTTTCCTATAAATTATTCATCTAATAAGAAAATGCATCTATCTCTACCTCATTGTTATGTATATCAATTGTGCCTTTTAAATGCATCTCTCTCTACCTCATTGTTATGTACATCAAGTGTGCCTTTTAGTCCTTTGTAGATCTTTCTCAAAAGTTTATGCTTATTTTTTCAATGTTCAATATATAATGTTCAAAATATTGTCAATCCTTTTGTTCGATGTGTTGGAATTAAGAATTATGAACTTCTCTCCAAATTTTATTAAATTGTGTTCTTTTGTACTTATCTTATTAATGACATTTAAAAAGACATCTAGCATTAGGAATCCTTCCATAAAATGGTGTAATAAAATTATGAATTTAAAAAAGTAGATCAATCAAATTGGTTTTGTATGAATGGATTATTAGACAAAGAGTATCACCTCACATTTGGACCAATTTCCTACATATTATGAGATTACACACACTAGTTAGTGGATAAACTCGACGTCTTTTCTAAAATTGATAGGATTTTGTTTAAAGTTATAGTTCAACCTGATGCCACACTCCACCACTAATATATGATTATTCAATGATTATATAAACATGTTTAACTTTTAATAAGTCTTTTTAAGCTCATGTGCAAGATGAATGGATCAAGTTCCTTTGATTTGATCATCGCCCTCCATAGTAGTTAGCCTATATTTTTGTTTTATTATCTGGCTTTTACACTAAAATTTAGGTTTAATTAGTAAGAGCTTTAACCCTCAACAACAAATCATATAGGAAATTGGTCCAAATTTGAGGAGCTACTCCTTGTGTAATAGGTCATTCATACAAAACTAGTTTGATTGGTCTATTTTTTAATGATAATGTTGTGCTTATGTAACCAAAGTTATATGTAAAGGTTGTTTTCTTAGAAAGTATTATTTGTGCTTTTTACAAATAGATTAAATCATTTTGCTAAATTCAACTAAAAACAACAAATTGTTTAAATATGTTATGTATTTTTCTCCGGTAAAAGTGACAAGAATGTACGTACTTAATCATTTAAATTGTAACATGTAATGTAAGGTTTAATGATATTTTTTTGCTTATCTAATCTAAGTTATATATGTCGATATATATATATATATATATATATATATATATA
>JZKD02S0954685.1:68711-83054 GCA_000966675.3 Picea glauca | reverse complement strand
CCTCTGCGCGTTCGACTCTCCATGGCTCGTGCTACTGGCAGAGATGACTACTCTCTCGGTGGCCAGGTTTGGTTTGGTCGGCCCTCCCCTCTTCCGTTTGAAGGTTTAGCAGTGTTCGACGACTCTCTCAATTCTTTGGGATCCATGACAGCAGCAACATCCCCCTCATTGATGACCACATCTTCTCTCCTCGGGGGTTCCATTACGATGAGTGATCCTTTGCATTATTTTGGTGTCATTTATATACCTCCCTCCTCTAGTAATCTTGGTAATCCCTCTTACAGATATATTATGCATTCTTCTTCTAATAGTTTCATGGTTTAGGAATCTTTGGATATTTCTATTCCTTTGGTGAAAGATGTTGTATCTAAGGCATCAATTTGTATCCCAATTGAGCTGATTCTAATTCATCAGATTATGGCCACATCTAGTCAATTTGCACAAATGGATCTTAGACCTTTGGCAACCCAAGATTAAATGTGAAGCATTTATTTTCCCATGTGAGAAAATTTTATTTATTGTGACGTTTGATAATGCTCATAACAAGGATTTGATTTTAAAAATAGGTCCCTAGTTCTAGGGAAAATCTGGTTTATGCATGAAACCATGGAATCCTTCCTCTAATCAATTGATTGATTCATTGTCCAATGCACCAGTTTGTTTTAGGATTCCCAACTTACCTCTGCACCTTTCGGGTTTACCCTCTCTTTGAGCCCTTGGAAATGCTCTTGGGAAATTCCACTACATAAGTGAGAAAATAGAAAAGTACACTACTACCACTTATGCTTGAATATGTGTGGAAATGGATTTCAACAAAAGGTTCTAAGCTAAAATAATCCTCACAAGTGAAATCTCTTCCTAGTCTCAAAGGATAGATTATGAAAATGTTTCTTTTCAATGCATATTTTGTTTTGAAACATGACATATGAAAACTCATTGCCCGAAAATACCAAGGGAATCCAATAAACTCCATCTTAAAGAAACTTGGTGGGATGGTGCCAAAGAATAACACCAAATGATTAACAAGGATGAGCTAGATTCCCCATATATGCCTATGGTTGAGCCTAATTCAAAATCAGAAGAAAACATGGATACATCTTCTAAAAAGAAAGATGTGGATCCATATGATCCTATGAAAGAGTAATATATTATCCCTCTAGATCTAGACCATGAAGCATTCAAAAGTCTAGATGCGGCACCAAAAGATTCGATAGAACAAGATCATTCTACTCCCTCATATATGGCCCAAAAGACGAGTCGAGTAGACTCGGAAGAAGAAGGGGAGACCCTTGAACAACATGAACCTCTATATCAAGGCATGTCGGGAATGGAGTGAGAAGCAATGAAGTCATCGAAAATAAAATAAGCTTGGAATACATTAGTTAAGAAGAAAAAGTCTTCTTCAGGAGCATCTTCAATGGTGACAAGAAGTTGAACTTGTAATCCAATCTAGAAATCTATTGTTTTTTTATCTTGTTATATAAGAAATTTGTTAAAATATACACATGCAAGAAATTTCATAATGCAACTAGTTCGATTACAACCTCTATCAACCTTTTGATGTGTTGTATGACTCTTTCCGCAACCTCAGATAAATGCTTATTCTTACTTAAATTTATCACTATGTAATAAGATGTTTGCTTCAGAACAACCCCTTTTTATAAATACAATTTCATTTTCTGTTAAAAGAAAATTAATAATATTTATATATACCGGTATATATACTGACTAGTATATATGTTGGTATATATACCAATATATATCGACTAGTGGATATACCAATATACATGCCAGTATATAAATCAGACAATATATATACAAACATATATATTGATATATATAGCAGGATAACATGTCGATATATATCGATCGGTATATATGTGTCGATATATATACCAATATATATACATATATATCGATCGATATATATATATATATATATATATATATATATATATATATATTGATTGGTATATATATATCGGTATATGTGTCGATATACATACTGACATATATATCGATATAATATGTCAGTGTATATAGATCAATATATATGTCAGTATATATACAGACTGGTATAATATGTCGGTATATATACCGATCAATATATATGTTGGTATATATACCAACATAGTCATAAATGTACTAGTATATATATCGGTATATATACTTCCAATTAATATATGTCGGTATATATACTTGTGTATATACCAACCGGTGTATATGTCGGTATACCAATACATGATATGTCAAAATATGTATTGGTATATATACTGGTATAGTGGTAGTACTGTAATTTTATGTTTCCTCACTTATGTAGTGGAATTTCCCAAGAGCATTTTCGATGGCTCAAAGAGAGGGTAAACCCCAAAGGTGTAGAGGTAAGTTGGGAAGCCTAACCCAAACCAATGCCTTTGACAAGGAACTAGTCATTGGATCAAAGGAAGGAGTCTAGGGTTTCATGCATAAACCATATTTTCCTTAGAACTAGAGACATGTTTTTAAAATTAAATCCTTTTCATGACAATTATCAAACATCATAGTAAATAACCCTTTTGCACATGGGAAAATAAATGCTTCACATTCAATCTTAAGTTGCCAAAGGTATGAGATCCATTTCTACAGATTGACTAGGTGTGGCCATAATTGGATACATCAACAAATCAGAGAAGTTGAGCTACAAATCATTGTCTTAGAGACAACATCTTTCACCAAAGGAATAGAAATATCCAGAGTTTCTTAAACCATGAAACTATTAGAAGAAGAATGCACAATATCTATGTAAGAGGGCTTACCAAGATTTCCATAGGAGGGAGGCAGAGAGAAGTTACCAAAAAAATGCAAAGGATCACTCATCATAATGGAACCCCCTAGGAGAGAATATGTGGCCATAAATGAGGGGGATGCCTCCATGGATCCCGAATATTTGAGAGAGCCATCAGACGCTGCTAAACCTTCAAATCGGAGAGGGGAGCGCTAGCCAATCCAAGCCTGACCACCAAGAGAGAGGTCAACACTAATAGTAGCATGAGTTAGTGAAGAGAGAATGTGTGGATAGGGTTAAACCCTAGTCGACGTTGCTATGGAGAGTCAAACACATAGATAAATTTGTCCGGGCTAGGTTTATCTCAGAAAAATATACTTCCCAAGTCATATATATCAACATATTATATTGGATACTGGTATATATGCCAATATATATATTGATCGACATATATAACTTAGGTTAGATAAGTACAAAAATATCATTAAACCTACATTACATACATTACATTATCCAAAATTCAAATGATTAAGTAATTACATTCTTGTCAATTTTACCATGTTTAGAATAGAAGAACAAATACATAACATATTTAAACAATTTGTTAGTTTTAGTTGAATTTAGCAAAAATATTTTATTTGTAAAAAGTACAAATAACACATGCTAAGAAAACAACTTGTACATATAACTTTGGTTAGATAAGCACAACATTATCCTTAAAAAATAGACCAATTAAACTAGTTTTGTATGAGTGACCTATTACACAAGGAGTAGCTCCTCAAATTTGGACCAATTTCCTATATTATTTGTTGTGGACTACTTCTCGCTGTGGGTTAAAAATCTTACTAATTAAACCTAAATTTTAGGGTAAAACCCAGATATTAAAACACAAATATAGTAACTACTATGGAGGGAGATAATCAAATTGAAGAAACTTGAGCCATTCATCCTGCATATGAACTTAAAAGGACTTGGTAAAAGTTAAACATGTGTATATAATCATTGAATAATCATATAGTAGTGGTGGGGTGTGGCAATCGGGTTGAACTATAACTTCAAACAAAAAATCCTATCAATTTTAGAAAATATGTTGAATTTATCCAGTAACTAATATGTGTGTGTGTGTGTGTGTGTGTGTGTGTGTGTGTGTGTGTGTGTGTGTGTGTGTGTGTGGAATCTCATAATAAACCACAACTAAGAAGTATTATGCAACCAATCATTTAGGATATTGGTCCAAATGTGAGGAGCTACTCTTTGTCTAATAGGTCATTCATAAAAAACTAGTGTGATTGGTTTATTTTTTTTAAATTCATAATTT
Source organism: Picea glauca (assembly GCA_000966675.3). Taxonomy (NCBI): domain Eukaryota; kingdom Viridiplantae; phylum Streptophyta; class Pinopsida; order Pinales; family Pinaceae; genus Picea; species Picea glauca. The sequence continues at coordinate 78,972 of JZKD02S0954685.1, read as the reverse complement.
TCATACACCATTTCATGGAAGGATTCCTAATGATAGATGTCATTTTAAATGTCATTAATAAGATAAGGTAAAAAAGAACACAATTTAATAAAATTTGGAGAGAAATATAATTCTTGATTTCAACACATCACATTGAAAAAAAGATTGACAATATTTGAACATTGAAAAAAAATTAAGGATAAACCTTTGGGAAAGATCTACAAAGGACTAAAAGGAACAATACATAACAATGGCGTAGAGAGCCATCAAACTTTAGGAAAAGTAATCCCTTATTATTACTTCATGTTTATCTAACTTCAATGAAGGTGTCATTATATTGTAGGTGTTGTTAAATTCAATTGGTGAACATATAAACTAGGACTTGAATAGATAATTATGTTTCTCCTGTTGTTAGAGTTGCATCATTTGAATTTTGGATAATGTAACATGTAAAGTAAGGTGTAATGATATTGTTGTACATATCTAACCTAAATTATATGTAAAGGTTGGTTTTTTAGTAGGTATTATTTGTGCTTTCAACAAATTAAATAATTTTTCTAAATTCAACTAACATGTAACATCTCGTGGGTAGGACACGTGGAACAGTGCCGGGAGGGGCCATAAATGGTGGCCACCGTCTCCCATATCCTCACCATAAATGAATGGGAGTGCACCCAGGTAGAGGACGTCAAACGATGAGGCTCCTCGCTCAAGGGAGTAGTACAGGAGAACAACGCATTAAGACCTCAGCCTTAATGGCCATAACTATCACCTTCGACCTTATTCACCGCCTTGGAGGATTCGTAATGCATTTGAGGTTTGCAGAGCCGAAGGATGAACCTTCGAAGAGCAGGGATAGAGCTTGGCTTCTGAGCATGCCACGAGCTAGGGGACGACCTCGCAGAGGCGCGACATGGTACGCAACTGATTCATGGCGGAAGCGACAGAAGAACTTTGAAAAAGCTTTGGCTCTCACCAACAGAAGGAAAAAAAAGGAAGTCCAAGAGATTGGGAATGCCTCCCATGGTGTATGTTGAGGAGACTGCGCCGGGTGAATCCATCCAGAGATACAATGAGAGCCTCCTATTCATGGTCCCAGACAATTGGAATCCCCCTGCCTGTTTCGGGAAGGATGCAACAACCCCTGCTCCACTCATAGTGCACAGTCCCAGGGATGCTCAAGTTGAGGAGTTCAAAGCATGCGTCGTGGAGGAAAAATTTCCTAAAGAAATGGAAGAAAACACAGAGGAATTCATGAACGGTGAACCTCCGGAGGTGGTCAAGCAGTGAAATAGGTAGATAGAGTCCCCGAGTGGCAATGCAAAGGAATGAAAGGATGTGGCTGACCAACCACCATTATTTCATGCAGAGCACCTTGAATTAATATTTGACATTCACAGCATGGTGGACGACCAGATATTCAGGGCCATCCGCATAAATCAACGCCTCGATATGATCTACGTGGCCTACTCCAATGCATCCCCAAGACGCCAATGCCCTACCTGCGTGCAGGTCTACACAATTCCAGTCAAGCGAGGAAAGAATGGAGATGAGGAGAAGGACACCGACTAATAGGTTTTTTACATGCTCACTGTTAGAAACTCTTTTCTTTTGTTGCATACCAGCGATATAACACAGTTAGCTTGTATTACTGTTATTATTAGCATAGTAATGACAAGATTTGGTATAAAGGTGGCCATGCATCCTGGTTTCCTTTAGGCAGGATGGCAACCTAGAACTATGAGTTTGAAAAGTAGCATGGCTCGGCTAGATGTCTCGGTTTCCTCTACAGGCGGGACATCTGGCAGCTTAACAGAACTATGTAATTTTGCAATGTTAATATAATAGGACCTACCTTTTTTACTTAAAAAAAAAAAACACGTAACATCCCGCTCTTGCGCGCATTGAGCGAACTTATTCTTTGAGGACACTTGCGTGCAAGTGATCCGGGTTACTATACTATCGGTCGTTTTGATTACGATTATGAGATATTATGGATTTGATGATATGTTATTTTGTTGTATCTACATAGACATGTGATATTGACTAGGTTCCCCTGAGTGTGTAGGACTTTGGACATTGAGGATGCAGAGGCATCGATGAAACCCCTTGGACTCCAGATCGAGTCAGGGAGTGGACTGTTGGGTTTGAATGTTGTTTATGTGACATATGTAAATATGATTAGATGTTATGATGATTGATTATTATTGTTGACATGATTCGTTGATGGATGCAAGTTGACGATAGCTTGCCGACCAAACTCACATGTGAAGTAAAGGGGTCACGCACGACAACCAGAGACTTTGAGGGAGAGGTGTGGAAGCAGCCCTACCACAGCCTACTAGCATTCTCGTCGTGGCTCAAACTGTCGGTTAACGATTACCTAGTTCGAGAATACCCACGATGTTGTGAGGGTAGGTTGTGACAGTCGCTCACGATGATTCTAAGGGGTGTGCAACAAGGAAGGGGCCTTATTCCTTAGAGGCCCTTAGTATCCCACAAGATCACCTAGCGGAGTATTGACTCCAGGGGTTTGACATCTACCAAAGTCAGTCAAGAGGCAAGTGTCACCCTTGGAGCACGTAGTGCGTCTTGAAGGGCACATCACGCAAGGAAAACAGAAAGAGGCTAGTGGCACCCTTGGAGCACGTAGTGCGTTCTGAAGGGCATGTCGTGATTTTAACGGGTAAGTGAATAAACCTAGTCGGCTGTAAAATGAATGATGTCATAAGTAAGGTTTAAAAACAATTTTCCCTAATAAAAAAATGTCGCCCAACCTAGTGAAATTAAAACCTAGGTCTAAGTAGAACATGTGGTCAAAAAATAATAATAATAAATAAACATGTAACAAGAAGGGGGGTAAGAAATTCAAACTTATTTATTAAAGTCAAAATTATAATGGATGATTAAATTTTTAAAATGGGGTAATGGTTGTTTTTTTTTATCTACACTTGCTAAATTAATTTTTAATTAAAAAGGGAAAAGGGTAAATGGTTTCTTTATCTACACTTGCTAAATTAATTTTTAATTAAAAAGGAAAAAGGGTAAATGGTTGTTTTATCTACACTTGCTAAATTGATTTTTAGTTAAAAAGGAAAAAGGGGGAAACTTAAAAGAAATAGGAAACTTAAAGAAAAGGGGAAACGTAAAGAAAAAGATGAATGTCTAAGTTAATAAGGAATCTTGCCTTTGGAACTTTCTAATTTGAACTCAACTAGGAATTAAGTAAGGCGTAATTCATTTAAGAAGGGAATTTTGGGACACTGAGGAGCGCTTTTAGCAATGCTCTTAGGTGGATGAGGGAAATAGGAATATTTAATTAATTAATAAAATTGATTTTCTGGTGCAACTAGGGGATCGGGCGACATGTGTACGGGGGAGTTTTTTCGAAACTAATTAACTAAAAATGAATTTAATGAGAATTTGGGAAACTAATTACTTAAAACTATGATTTTCTCTACGTTTTTAATTGCTTAAACTTTGATAAAACTCTGCGTTGTGAATGATAAATCTACGAGTCTTGAATGCCAAATCTCTGCATTGTTGGATTAATAAAAGTTTGAGTTTGTGAATGATAACCTCTGAGTTTTGAAGGCCAAATATCTGCGTTTTTGGATTGATAAAACTCCACGTGTTGAATGATAAACCCCAGCGTTATGGAATGGTAAAAACTCTATGTTTATTTTTATGAAATGTTTGTGTTTTCTTTCAATGTTATGTCTGTGTTTATTTAAATGATATGGTCGTGAGTTTATGATATCTGTGAATTTATCCATTGTCTACGTTTTTCTTTTTAATGATAAAACACAACGAAGTTTACATGCTCTAGCCTCAACAAATCTAGATACCGAATTTCCTAGCAAAGGTAACGCCCCTGGGCGTTTTTCTTGGCGTTCCACCCAACGATTTCGCTCTGTGTTCACACAACCTTTCCCCCATTTTTTAGAGAGAGATTTCATTGGATAATGTGACATTTATTAATAAACAACAATGTGGATTGTTGACAACAAGATATATATTTAATTCCTTGCTAAATTCTTTTATATTTGTTATCCTTTTTAAGACAATGATATCATGATAGCGATACATATTTTAACTTCTTGCTAAATTCTTTTTTACATTTGTTAATTATGTTTAAAAGACAACGATTTAATTGGTTGTTTAAATCTATATATTATTTAAAGGACAACTAATCATATGGTTTAAAAGACAATGATTTTATTAATAGCATATTGATAGCATGTTTTATTAATGACGGTTTTATTAAAAGCATATTGATAACATATTTTATTAATGGAGATTTTATTAATAGCATATTGATAGCAATGTTGACATCGATTTACTAATATTCAGCTAATAGCATATTGACAACGATTGATAGCATATCGATAGTCAACGATTAGACATCGATTTGAATAAAGTAATAATTACCAATAAATACAGTAATAAATACAACAAATACAGTAATATCAATATATAGATTATATAGATAACGATTTTATCTGCGTTCCATTAAATAGCGATTTCATTATATAGATCCTATCTGTGTTCCATAGATAGAAATTTTATTATATTGTTTCAATCTAAAAGATAGTGTATTAAGTTTTAAAAGACATGTTTTATATTGTTTTAAAGGACATGTTTCATATTTGTTTCAGTTTAAAGGATAGCGAATTCATCCTTAGGAAAATACTTATCTGATATTGGAATTGGAAAATAGTTTCAAAGAACTATTTGTTTGATAATAATTATTTTAATGTGTACATATTGATGTAGTCAAGCGTCACCATGGAATAACTAGTACATATAAGAGAATATACTTCTCACTAGGAGAACATGGAGTAATTCATCATTACAGTCCTCATTACACTAGTATTAGTATTGATTAGGTTAAGTGCATATACTAATTCTTTTTTTCAATGAAAAAAAAAGTAATGATTCCATAAATGGTAAAGACAGATCAGTTTAAGGAATGTATGACTTATGTGGATTCAGGGAATTAATGTGAGGAATGATGGGTTAAAGATTAGATTTCTTTTGCACCATTAACCATGATGATGTAGGATTGTTTCATAATTTATCGTGATGTATGATTGATAGTAGTCAGATTTCCTTTGCATCTTGTTGACTAGTTGATTGGGTACTTGGGTAGTGTTTGGGTATTTGACATTTAATTCGGTCTCCTAGCGTGTTGGATTTAGCTTGGGTTGAGGTCTAGATATGTTATGTTGTGCCATGGTTACGGTCATGCATATCTCCTTGTGATGGCATGATTCCTGATGAGGGGATCCTTGTGTGCCCTAATGGATAGACACAAATGATAACATGGTCGGAGTCTTGTGCTCCCTGATGTGGGAATTTTGTTCATTGTAATTGATGTTGGTACTTAGTTCTGTAACGCCTTAATACGGGTGGTATTGCACGTCGTAGAGGTTTCTAGTTACTGGTCATCGAAGTCCTTTTGTTGGGTTGTTGAGGTTGTCCTTCAGCTTGTAGACGTTGTCTTTCTTGTGTTGGGTGGGTAGTCGTTTTTATCTGTCTATAGATTATCACATGTTTCATCCAGTTGCATGTTGTGCTAGTATGTTGAGTCATTGTTTTTTGTTGCTTGATTTACGTGCGTTGTGCTCATCGTCAAGTTATGTATATCTTTGTTGTCATTTTTTCCTTCCTACTTAAAAAAAAAGTATTTTCTTTTGCATTGCATCGCATGTAGTCGTAACAACCGGGGTCGTTACATATGGTATCAGAGCAGGTTCAACCCTGCGACTGCGGATCACCATGCTTTCCACTGCAGTAAAACCCTTGAGTATTAACCTAGCGCTAATTAAAACTTTAACGTGTCCATGCGATGATATCGATTAGAGGACGCCATAGAGGTTCGAAGCGTGGTGTCGTGGAAGGAGGCGCGATGCCCCAAGTAGCATCCATGCCTGGGGGGTCTAAACCCCAGGGAGACGAACAGGTTGTCGGGCATGAACAAATAGTTGTGGGTGATGTGGTTGGGCTGGTGATGTACTTTCATAGGATGTCTGAGGCATTGATCAGCCGGTTGGATAGAGATGAGTCCAGGGCATTGACACCCCCTGAGGGTCCACTGTGTGTTTCGGTCGATACGGGTAACATTCACTGTGAACTCGAGAAGGTCAAAATTCTCAAGTTCTTTGGTGTCCCGGATGACGCAGCCGTCGAGGCATGGTTGGAGAATATGGAGATGTGATTTTCACTTCGCGACTATACCTCCAACATGAAGGTACGCATGGTGGTATTTCAACTGAAGGGGAGCGCTCTTCTATGGTGGAAGACGCTCCTGTCACAATTGAACATGGTTGTCGAAGACATGTCATGGGAAATGTTCAAGGAATGGTTCCAAGAAAGGTATATGTCGGAGGAATTCATTGAGCGACAGCTCAATGATTTCAACTCCTTCCAGCAGGGTGGTCGTACGGTTCCTGGGTACAAGGCCCATTTTATGGAGTTGCTTCGGTATGCTCCACACCTAAATACTGAGAAACTTAAGGTCAACAGGTTATTGTTCGGCCTTAATGTCAACATTCGTGCAAAGGTTAGGATTTTGATGCCTCGGACCTTGCATGATGTTGTCTAGAAGGCCCTCACAGCAGAGGAGGAGCTTATCAGCGAGGTTTATATCAGGACTCTAGCGAGGCCAGTGAGGCGAGGGTCATCTGGTGTGCAACAACATCAGACACTAGCTAGACACTCACCAGGATATTGTGGCTTCCAGACAGGATCCACTTTCACTACACCTCAACGACCAACACCTCAGCAACGAACTCCTTACTGAGGACCACAACACCAGCAACAACTTCAACCGCAACAAAAACAGTTTAGGCCTGTTCAACAGAACAAACCAAGGTTCTAGACAGGTGGGTCGTCAGCTTCTACTTAGGGTATCAAGAGTACTAGACCGAAGAAAGGGTGTTGGAAATGTGGAGAGCCACATTACCAGCGCGACTGCCTAATGGAGAGGTCTAGAGCATCTGAATCAACCGGAGCCACTATCGTGGGAGATTTGGGCAAGGCCCATCGAATTCATGCAACGGTGAATAACCGCCAGGAAGAGCACCAGTCGATTGTGCTTGATACGTTAGGTACCGTCGTTGACCAGACCCTTAGTATTTTGATAGATCTCAATGCTACAGAGAGTTTCATTTATGGGGCAGCGCTAAAGAGAATTAAGGTAAAGGCAGTCGAACATGATGAGTTTAGCTTTGTAGAAATGGCTTTGGGAGCCAAACAGAAGGTTGGTGGGAAGGTTACTGGATGTAGCCTTAACCTGGGAGAGTTTGTCACTAGGGCCAACCTGTACGTCACAATGTTAGGACATTATGACATTGTTATCGGTATGGACTGGTTGGAATCGCATGAAGCGATACTCAACTGTAAGACAAAATGATTGAGATTGGTCGATGATGAGGGATAAAGACGTGTGATTGTAGGTCGGAACCAGGGAGTTTCCTTGAGGTTCATCTCTCCCTTACAGCCATGGAAGAGCATGTGCAAGGGATGTAATATTTATGTGATCCTTGCGTTAAACGATAAGGGAATAATGGAAGGTCTAGAACACCTTCCGGTGGTGAGAGAGTTTGCGGACGTATTCCCTGATAAGTTACCTGGGATGTCACCGGAGAGGGAATTGGAATTTACCATAGACCTAAAATCAGGGACTGGACCAATAACAAGAAGCCTTATCGGATGTCGACCCCAAAGTTACAAGAGTTGAGAATGCAACTGAAGGAGTTGTTGGACCTAGTACTTATACATCCAAGTGTGTCACCATGGGGTGCGCCTGTTATTTTCATACAAAAGAAGGATGGGTCATGGAGAATCTGCATTGAATATCGTCAATTGACAAGGAAACAATCAAGAATCAATATCCGTTTCCAAGGATTGATGATCTGTTTGATCATATGAAAGGCATGACAGTTTTTCAAAGATCAACTTGAGATCAATGTATCACCAATTACGGATCAAAGAGGACGACATCCCTAAGATCACCTTTAAGACGAGGTTTGGACATTATGAGTTTACTATTTTACCTTTTGTACTAAAGAATGCCCTAGGGGTATTTATGAGTTTGATGAAAAGACTATTTTGTGAATACTTGGAAAAGTTCATCCAAGTGTTCGTTGACGATATTTTGATTCACTCTCAGACGATGGAGGAGCATGATGAACAATTGCGCTTGGTACTATAGTGTTTGCAAGAGAAAACATTGTATGGGAAATTTTCTAAATGCTCGTTTTATCAATCGAAGATTCACTACTTAGGGCATGTCATCTCTGGGGAGGGTATCGTCGTGGATCCAACAAAGGTTGAGGCTATTATGGAATGGATTGCACCAACGAATGTCTCGGAAGTGCGTAGATTCATGGGTTTAGCGGGATACTATCGACGGTTCGTTGAGGGTTTTTCGAAGATAGAAAATCCGATTACGGAATTGCAGAAGAAAAACAAGAAGTTTGTTTGGACCGAGAAATGAGTGGAAGCATTTCGGAGGCTCAAGCAGTTGTTGACAACAACACCGATACTAAAGGTCCCTAACATGGGCGTTGACTTCTTGGTATGCACCGACACATCCAATGAAGGATTAGGTGGGCTCTTTATGCAAGACGATCGAGTGATCGCTTACATCTCGAGGAAGTTGAGAAGGCATGAGGAGAACTACGTGAGGCACGATTTGGAGTTGTTAGCTATTGTATATGCCTTGAGAGTTTGGAGACACTACCTTATTGGATGGAAATTCGAACTAAAAATGGACCACTGTCGACTACAACACATATTTATGCAAAGCGACTTGAACACGCGACAACGACGTTGGTCGAAATGATTAGCGAGTACAATTTTGAGATTAATTACATAAAAGGTATAGTGAACAGAGTGGCAGATGTGTTCAGTCGGAGACCCCGCATATTTTTCGGTGATGCCTCTTTAGATGATTATACGTGAAAAGATTGCAACTTTATAGCACGACGATGACTGGTACAAAGAGGTCAAGGATTTTATCAGACAAAACAAAATGATGGTACCAAAATTTGAAGGATTTACTATGGACAATGATGGATTATTGAGATTTAAAATTTGAATTTACGTACCGCCCAATGACGAGTTAAGGAGTTTGATCCTAAATGAGGATCATAGAGCAGTGTACATGGCTCATCCGGGAGTCACGAGATGAGGGCAGACCTTAAAACCTTATTCTTCTAGAAAGGAATGAAGGCAAACATAGTCAACTACGTGGCAACATGTCTAGAATGTCAGCAGGTGAAGGATGAACATAGACATCCAGTAGGATTACTACAGCCACACGCTATTCTGGAATCGAAATGGGAGGTCATTTCGATGGATTTCATTGTTGGATTGCCACTGACACGACTCAAATTTTGTGGTAGTCGACACTTTGACGAAGCGTTCTCATTTTATTCATGTATGTGCAATGTATCAGACACTTGACATAGCTAGAGTTTTCATTGGTGAGATTGTGAGGCTACATGGAGTGCCTAAGAGGATTATATATGATCGAGGATCGGTGTTTACTGGACGATTTTAGACTAGTTTCCAAGACGCCTTGGGAACCCAACTTAACTTTAGTACCATGTATCACCCAGAGACAGGCAGGCAAACCAAACGAATAAACCAAATATTGGAGGACATGTTGCACATGTATGTGATGGACCAACAGAAGTGTTGGGAGGAATTCTTGCCACTAGTAGAATTTGCATATAACAACAGTTATCAAAGCACCATTAAGATGGTGCCTTTCGAGTTTATTTATGGGTGACCGTGTTAGACGCCTTTGAGTTGGGATCAGATTAAGGATAGGGTCCTGGTGGGACCAGAACCGATCCAAGAAATGGAAGATCAAATGCAAAAAATAATACAAAGGATCAAGGAAGCACAGAATCGACAGAAGAGTTATGTCGATGCACATCGTGTCGACTGTAGTTACAAAGTTAGTGATCGATTATTCTTGCGGGTGAAACCGCATAAGAGTTCGATCAATTTTGGAAGGGGTTCTAGACTCTCTCCTAGGTTCGTGGGAGCTTTCGATATTTTGGAAAGGAAGGGGCTCGTGGCCTATCGACTAACCTTGCCTGATTCTTTGAGGTGTATGTATGATGTTTTTCACGTATCTGTTTTGAGACATTATATTGGTGATCCTACAGATGTTATTGACATGATTTCTGATCCATGTGGATATCGGGGGCCACCCACCTTTTCCAAATGGCTCAAAACATTTTTCTGGCCATTTTGGAAATTT
>JZKD02S0954685.1:1465-27134 GCA_000966675.3 Picea glauca | reverse complement strand
TCGATCCCACCCAGACCCAAAACCTGCAATAGTAACTGATAATCCAGAACAGTTACTCAAAAAGAAGACCATCGTAGAAGTTCAGGGAGTCATAGTCCCCTTCATAGGTCCCCTTCTCTTCCAGAGGAACTTGTTACCCTTCAAGATCTCAACTTTGACACCATTCTTGAACAAATCCTGTTTAGAAAAAAATTTGATAGCTTTGTGACTGAAATCATCTTAGATCCAAAAACCTTGCAACCCCGGACCCCTGAAATACTATCTCCCACTACGAAGCCTCAAATCGCTCACTCTGTGCCAATAAGCCCCTCCTCATCCTCGTCTTCTGTCACTACCCCACCTATCATCCAGGTTGTTGTCCCACCTCCTCCACCTATCATGGCCACCATATATGCTCCCTTGGTATTGTCCACACCTCTACATGATATGCCCCAGGATGATCAAACGAGACTCCCACAGTTCGATGGAACAGGGCCCTTGAACGCACAACAACACGTTGATAAAATGAATGACTATTTTGATATGCAGGAAGTAGATGAAGCTGACGTTCAGATGAGACTATTTGCGCAAAGTTTGACCGGTGACATTAATAAATGGTACAAAGCTTTACGTGCTGCCTCAGTGCTGGATCTTACAAAGTTTCAAAGAATTTTTCTAGACAGATGGGAGGTAAAGAAAAATCCTCTCCAAATCTTGTTAGAATATGAAAACATCAGAATGAATCAAGGTGAGACAATACAAGATTATTGCATCCGCTTCAACAATCTATATAATGCGATTCCAGCCGATATTAAGCCTCCACAAGGTTTAGCACTGATAAAATTTCCTGACGGTTTCGACACTGATATGTCATATCAACTAAGGGAAAGAAACTCCACCACCCTGGAGGACATGCAGAAAAGTGCAATAATTCTGGAGGCCAACCTGTTGGTTAAAAGGCATGACAGAGGACTGAAAGGAGAGTCACGATTAAAGAAGAACCTTCCACATCTTCTTCTGACGCCAAACTGGATTCCTTAGCTAAAGCAATGGAAAGGATGATGGAGAGACTTACTATATACGAAAGAAATCCTCCTAGAGAAAATCAACCTGCTCCACAAATTCGGAATCCTAACTTCAGAAGAAATCCTCCTCAAATCAGGCAGAGAAATTCTAGGGATCAAAGAGAACAGAGGGGTCCTGATCAACATATCAGACCACCTCTACAGGAAAATTATGCCGATGAAGGAGAAGAGGTAATTGAATAATTGGAGGACACACACATAAACCTCATGGGCTTTCACGATAACGAAGCTATTTTCCTCACTCGGGAAGAGAAAGAACTTTTCCTTCTTTCTCAAACACAGGTGAGCGAAGAAGCTGAAGATACTGAACAACATGCATTTGAAAATGTCATTATGGAGGTACACAGGCAGTACAATTTTTGAAGTAAGAAGACGGATGAAAATTCCCCAAAAAAGATAACCGAAACAAAGAAAGTTGTCAAAACTAAGAAATCCCTTGAGCTTTCTACCAAAATGATCCCTGAGAAAGGTAATGTTGAAGCTCCAGCAAAAAGAAACCTTACCATTTTACAAAGATCAACGCAGACTGAGGTTTCATCAACCAACCCACCAAATACTTCTTCCCAGAATACTATGGTGGACAAATCAGAATTGCTGAGCCAAAGCAGAGCACCTACACCTTTCAGCCTCGAAGGGGAATTAGCCAAAGTGAAAATTCCCATTCCCCTTTCCAAGTTGATGAGTAAGCACGCTTATTGATCGTAGGTGATCAAAGAGTTGAGCATTGAACCTGATATAGGCATGAAGGCCTTAACCATTGGATCGACGAATCATTCAGACACTGTAAATCTTACCGATGATCAACCTGAACTCATGTTTGGCCCTGAAGTTGATGGTCAGACTGACAATGGTGCTGTCGCTCCTTTTTACATCAACCTTAATATACACGACTTGATTATGCATAACGTTATGTTAGATTCAGGTGCTTCCCATAACCTGATGCCTAAAGCAATGATGGAAAAACTGGGACTTGAGGTCACCAGACCTTACAAGGATTTACACTCTTTTGACTCCAGTAAAGTCAGATGTATCGGATTGATTCGAAGTGGTAGGGCTAGATTCCAGTTTTGAAGTGGTTGGATAAAGTTACCTCTTGTAAGTTTCTTCTTTTCTGACAACCTCTGGGAATTTACAGAGTGTTAACACATCCCATGGCGTTTTAGGAACTGAACAACGCCGAATTTCACTATGGAGCTCATGAGAATTTGTTCTTATCTTAGCAATGCTTATTTTTTTCTTTACACTTTGCAAAACAGATGGATAATTTTGATATTCTAGATTAGGGTTGATTATATCCTTATAATACCTTAATTTTATTTTCTCCTCTAACTCTTTATCACACCACATTTTCTCCTTAAATTTTGATTTGACGTTTTTTTTTAATAGTATCTTTATTCTGCAAAATAGTGTCTTCTATGATTCCCCAATAGTTTAGCCAAGACTAGGCATCTTTATGTCATCCTCGTTTGAGTTGATGGTGATTATGACTCGATTTTGAAGCAATTTTAGGACGCCTCTTGTATTTCATGTTGTTTAACTTGGTGTTATACATTGGGTATCTAGTCATAGCCATGCTCTCAATGGGGGAGAGGCTTGTTTCTAAAAGAAGGATGGGATAGGGTGTGTTTCCTTTAATTTTGAGATTATAGGTTATAAAATTATTTTGTATTTTCTCTATCTTTCTCCAAGATTCATGAGAAATACTACAACCCCATAATTCACATCCATAAAGAATAATAGGTGTAACAAGAGTCTCAAAGAGGAGTTTCTTCTTATCCCAACTCCAAAGATCAATTCATTTACAATTGTTTTAAATCCCATAATAAGCTTTCCATCCCACAATAATCATTTTCTCAATGCTATAATTCCAATTGAGCTTTTGGTGAATATAAATTCCAAGATATTTGTGTGAATTCACTTCCTCCAGGTTGTTGTTGTCATATACGAAGGTATAATTAGGGATCTTATTGGATTTAATAATCATGAACTCAGTCTTATTAGTATTAACAGTCATACCCATATTGGATCAAAAATCCTTGAGGATTTTTAGTTGGTTTTCAAGATCATGGAAACTCCTTGCCATAAGAACGATATCATCAGCATAAAGAAAAATATTGATGACTGTACCAGTGAGAGTAGGGCATGCTATCCCCTATCCTAGGGATAACTAAGGAAATCATGTCTCGATTCCCACAGGTCCTAGACATGGAGTGTCAAGAGCCAGTGACTTGAGCATGGCCCTAGAGGGCCCATATTTTCTTTAGTGCAACCCACCTATCAACAACAACAACGTCCATCCCACTAGCCTGGTCCTAAAGTAGCAATAAGTCTTACTCCATGAGGTAATGAGTCTGGGTATCATGGTATGTGTCACTCTGATTTTTGAAGCACTTGAATATGTTGCACTGAATTCTCCTTCATTTCATAATGTTTGCTTGGAAATTGTGCTCTTTAACTTGTTCATACCTAGGAGGGAGGCATAATATCCTAGTAAGCTAATTTCACTTTAGGATGAGTTTCCATTGGGTGGGTATGTGAAATTTCATCATCCATTCCCTCCATACTTACCATTTTCCATCATTATTCCTCTCATCTTCCCCCACCTTGGTTCAGGCATTCATTTTTCCACACTAGGAAGGGTTGTACCTTGTCTTGTGGGAAGAAGGGGTTAAAGGCCCAAGGGGTAAAAGTAGATGGAAAGAGTTAAAATCCAAAATGAAACCTTTGAGATGTTTTTCCCAGGGATTCCCAAGAAAGAAATAAAGATCTTCTTAGTAAGAAAAGGGGACCCATAAGATAAATCAAAACTCAAGGTACTAGTTGGTGGATGGGAGGTCTCATCATGAGTCAGCCTATTAGGTCCTTGGGCATGTAGCAGTATGACACTACCATCTATCTGGTCCCCAAACCATGGCAGTGGATCTTGGTGAAATACCCAAGAGCAAGGGGGTCTCACCATGAGCCAGCCCTCCCATTTCCGTGAAATTCTTGTGGGTAACGTTGTCACCCCTAGTCACCACACCAAGACAATGTCCCCCAACTTTTCTCTTGAAAAGAAAAAATACCAAAAGAAATAAGACTAAGAATAAAAGGCATTGAATGGGATAGGAAACAATGGCATCCATGATAAGGTGCATCTCACCCTCTACAGAGGCACCCACAGGGAATACCTACATTTCCTTGTTATGACTGCACCCTCTGCCCAAACATTTCCCCTATGCCACTTCACACACACTTACATGACCTAGATCAGTTCTCACCTGGGAAAACGCCCAAAATTAAGGAGGATTATCCCAATAGGACATCCTGAGACCCTCTACAAAACCGACTTGTTAAACTGCATAACGTCTTTGATCATTTTTCTAGGTAAAGGGAGGTTTGATGCACATATTTGGGTAATTTGATTATTAGATGTTATTGACATTGCTATGATCCATGTGACTTATGAACCCCTGGAGGGCATACTTATGGTTGTTGTAGGACTTTTCCCGGTGGACAAGTATATATGGGGGAATGATTAGGTTGGATCTCCATGGGGCTGAAAGCCCAACAAATGGATGTTGTAACCCCACCAGGGGGGAAGAGAAACCAGAGGGTCGCACTAGGGAAAAAGAAGGACGTTGCACTAGGGACACTCCGACAGACCTAGACCCAGGGGGGTTTTTCCTTTCCACTTGAATGTTGACCCTTGAGAGCACATGATGTCATCAATTTTACCTTGACGTCATCTAGAGTTAGGGTTGTCATTTCTGATGGGAAGTTGTGTGCTAGTTTTCACGTCTAGAAACATTCAGAGCCTTTGGAGGCCAAACGTTCTACATTTGAGGCCTAGATTTACACCTTGGGGGCCTAACATCACCCCAGATGTTGGAAATACTAAGATAACTGAGAGGGGGGGGGGGTGAATCAGTTATTATTGTGCTTAAACAATTTTATGCCTATTAAAATGTTATTAACCTTCTTCAAGTGATCATCAATATTATGCAAGTCATGAACAACAGAAATAATAAATATCAATCGCACACATGATATACACAGAGACAAATATTCATGAGGAAACCCATAAAGGGATAAAACCTCTTCTTCTTGGAATGATAGGCAGTCTTTTAAGTTTTTCACATCATCTTTCTTTGAGCACCAACTCAAAATAAGGCTACAATCTCTTCTTTAGCAAGTTGCAACTAGCTGAGAGCACCAACTCTCTGGTTTCTCTAGCACCTACTAGAAGGAAGAACCAACTCCCTGAGTGTTCCAGCACCAACTTCTAGTCACATAGGCACCAACCTGTATAACAGATAACAATGGTTCTCCCTTGCACCACCCTACCACCTTGGTTTTTCTGGATGCAACCAGATGGAAGCTACAAATCCATGTGTTCAAGCACCCACTTGAAACTCCGAGGACAACAGTCCTCCCTAGAACCACCCTACCACCACCCTACCACCCTGTTTTCTAAAACTTTGATTGAATAATACTTTACAATAATACAGACATTTCAACATTTACTAGTTCTTCTCTATTCTGCAATTTTGGTTTGGTTCTGTCTGTTTATGCTCAACTCCACTTGTTGTTCCTTTCCATCTGTTCTTCCTCTATTATTCTCATGCTCTTAGGTTCTCATACAGTCTATTGTTTTCACCATTTCTTCTCTGTCCAGATTGTGTTCTTCATCTATGCATCTCTCACACTCTGTTCATCCTCTCTCCCTGATTACATACAGTTCAACTTGTTTTACCGTGAAACAATCACATTCCTCTATCTCAGAATCTTTCTTTTATTCATTCTCTCATCATCTGTTACATTCTACATATCCAACTCTCAATGTCGAGAATCTCAGAATGCTCAAGAGACATGATTCCAACACTTAGGAACAATGATTCAACCGCTCAGGAACAATGATTCAATTAGTGTAACTGAATCATAACTGATCAAGAAATCACGAGATGAAACAACAACCCTTTGATCAGATTTGGTTTGATCAGCGTCGTTGGATTATAATTCGAGGTGGATCCTGGAACCGTTATATCCTTCCCCTATCTTTCGTTGATGTGACCATGAGCAATGCTATCATGTGACCATGCAATTGCAGGCACGGCCAAAGATGGTTTGAGGGAAACCCACTTTCTCCCCGCAATTCACTACGAGCCTCCATGCGTCCTTTCTCCAAAATTGTGGTTTCGATTGCAGCCCACTCACAAAAATTAAGACATGGGCATGTTTTGGCCCTGCAATATGATGGGACCATTGATCTCATGATATTGACATTTCTCCTGAACTGACAGTTCAAATTTGTCTACTCAAGTCTGCGGATCAGATCTACCCTTCCTAAATCAACGGTTGAGATTTACTTCGTGATCCGGGGTCCGAGAGTTTCAAATCTCAAACCTCACTTTTCCCATATGCCAAACTTCTGAAGTTGGCAATCCATTGACGCATGTCCCTCTCAGATCAACGGTCCTCGCTCACTTCGTGAATTTGACCTTTCAACCAAATCAACGGTTATGCGGTGCCTTTCACGATCAACAATTCATTTCACAGAAACAAATCAATGGTCAGATTTGATCCTTACATTCATCCTTTCATTGTTCAATCTGATGGATAGGAATTAATCAAACATTGAGATGGACGGCTGTCAGAAATTTTCCCTTCGGAACTTCAGGATTTCAACTTTTCAAACTTACACTATTGTTGAAGGAAAATCTCCCTGCGAACTGGTAGATCTCCTCTTGAGAGCTAGAATATTAACTCTTAAGACAGAAAATTTTTATCATGGTCACTGACTTCCTTTTAGGTCTACACAAACTAATGCATGAGGAGGAAGGAGGAAATATATACCTTTTACCGACGTTTGTCCCTGCACAGTCCGAGTGGAGCTTCGATATTGAGCTCCTTGGTAAACCCTGCAAAACAAACAAAGTACAAACAACTTCTTACTCTATCAAGATTAGTTTGAAATAGAACTATCTACTTAAAGACTAATTCATGTGATATCGAACACAAATTAGAAAGAAGCAGGCCAAGCATATTACATTGATGAGGACGAAATGTTACTTACAGCCATGGATGGGATGCAGCAGTTTCGTCAAGTTCCCCTTGTCTAACCCTTGCTCAAAAGATCCACGATCATAATGACAACAACTTCACTGATTATCCTCCTATACTATTTCCTATGAGATCATAGGTTTCCTGCCTTCAATTGCTTCTCCAAGTACCACTTATGAGATCATAAGTTTGGTATCATTCTCCATCCCCATTCACCATGAGAAAGCCTGCTTATATAGCCTTGGAGAGGGTCAACCTCTCGAGATATCTTTGGGGTGAGTTGAGGATTTTCCTCCTTCAGTTAGGGATCTTCCATAAGATCATGGCTTGACTAGGGATTCGAATCCAAATTCCTTCATGGATTGAAGGGATCCTCCCCCCATTCATCTCAACAAACCAATTGTTGCCCAGAATAGGTAGCGCTCCCTCAAAAGGGCCATCAGAGCATTATAACGCTCCCCAGTATGATTTAGGGGGGCACCAACACTCCCTAAACCCATCAGCGCTCCCCTAGAAGGGCTATCAGAGCGTTATAATGCTCCCAGACAGTGTAAGGGGGGGCGCCAGCACTCTTGAGAGAGGTATAGGGGAGCGCTCTCCTCCAAAAACTCATTTTTTTAGGTTCTTTCAGATGGCAAGAGGTTCATGACTCCAATTAACCATTCCTCTTCTTCCAAATCAAGTGTTTGAGGTGTTTCAAGTGTCTTTTTGATGTCATTATAAGTATGACATAGGCATCATGGTAGTATTCTTTTCTTGACACTTGCAACACTTGTGAGCAAAATGCGACACTTGCGACACTATCAAAGTGAGTAATTTTGATGTGTAACAAATTTCCCCCTAAAGTATGAAGTTAGAAGATGAGAACTGATAACTGAAATGCTTTGTATACTTTCAAGCAAGGGTATAGACGTAGAGAACCTGATAGAAGCTACACACAAACATCCAACAAATATTATGACATGTTTCAAATCCAAGGCAAGCATACCTATGCTTGGGTGATCAAGACTTGCAAGATATGGCCTCCATAAAATACATTGCAAATCCATAATTGTATTGATAAAAAGGTATAGACACTGAAAATACACTGTGGATCTATACTCCCATGACCTAAACTGATCGTAGCCACAAAGAATACACAGTGGATCTACGAGATGAAAAGACATAGCCATGACCAATACAAAGTGGATCTATGTAACAGTATATGTGTCATTTGTTCAAGATAAATTACGTCGCAACCTAGGAAAAGTACATATCAGAGTGATCACTCAACCCAGGGTCTTCTTATCGATCCCGATGTAGTACAAATCTAACCATGCGAATAAATGTCCTGATGTCAAACATGGCAGAAACCACTTGATTACCGGCCAATGACGTAAACCGTTAACAAGCGCAAGGGAAATCATCATTAATGTCAATGATTCCCAAGGTACTTCTAGTACATTCCAATGAATGTGAGTGGATGAGCTAAAGTCGAACATTCGTGGAATCATCCGATCAGAAGTCAATGATGTAAACCCACTGTCAAATGTGAGGAGGCCTGCCATTGAGGCATGCAGGTCCCAAAGTACTAATTGGTTTCTAAGTCTAGTTCCTGGATAATGTGTTGAAGTCAACAAGAATAGACTCGTCGAAGGAGGGCCTTGATGTATCCCCCATCAACGACACGAAACAGACACAAAGATGTAATTGGTAGATCAAATGAACATGGACTGACACGGGTATTGAGACAAGATATTTGTGATGGATGACTCTTGAGGCGGATACTTCCCTTGAACACTAAGGCACAATAGCAGAAACATGACATGGACCAAAACACGATGATACAATGAATACTGTGACTTTCGTCGGGTGACCCAAAGGAGTAAGGAAAACTCAAAGGATTGGTTTAGTGCAGAGGTTCAACGGATTAATATGTGCACAAAGACAAAGTGTCATGTTCAAGGGCGACTCTAAGAGTTACTTGGTAATTAATGTTCTCAAAAACTGCTTGGCTTGCTTCCTTCAATTTTTCCCCCATCTAGATAGATGAGTACCTCTTTTTAATTTAACGAGCTCAAGGAGGGTAACACATGCTCGATAAAACTCACCTTCGGTAAGTTCCTCTTCCTTTGTTTAACGAACTGGAAGAAGTAAGGGTTCGATCCCATATGGGCCTGTCGATACTTGTTTTAACGAGTCCAAAGACAGAAAACTCGAAGTTTTTTCATGATTATAGAGTCTATAAAAACACTTAAAAGAGAACTCTCTCAGTTCCTTTTTCGTAAAGTAGTTGGATGAGACCGAAAAAGAGATAAACTATCGCTCAACAGATATTTTCTTCAAATAATTTAACGAGTGTGAAGAGAACAAGGTCGCTCGGTAATCTTTTCATGTTTAGAGAGTCTGAAAATAAATTAAAGATGACTCCAATGTTGTCCTTAAGATATAAATTATCACTCAAAAGACACCCTTTCAAACCTTTTAACGAGTGGGAAAGGAAGCAAGATCACTCGGCAATATTTTCATGTTTAGAGAGTCTGAAAAGAGCTTAAAGACGACTCCAGGGGGTTCCTTTTTTGTGTATCCATACAGGTCTGAAAAAGAGATAAAAGTTTACCCGTATTCATTCTCATGTATTTACGAGCACGAGAAAGAACAAAGACTAAGCTCGGTATGCCCCCAGATTGAAATCTAGTGGCTTAACTCCAGAATGATCATCAAAGGCTGGAGACATGCCCTCCAAGCTTCAATTCATTCACCGACTTTGAGGTTGTCACCAAGTTCTGTAGTGGATGAAAAGAAGGTTCAAGAGAGATGACTATTTTATTTTTTAACGAGCTTGACATAGGGAAAGAACTATGCCCAGGGCCTCTGTTTCATTTTTTAACGAGCTTGCCACAGAGAAGAGAAACTATGCTCATGGCTTCTTCTTGATCATGGCTTCCAAGAGGATAATTCTCTGGAAGGATACCATGTCAAGGGAAAAAACTCGGTCATGGCTTCAAGAGATCTTTGCTGGATGGAAGATAAGCACTCGGGAAGGAACACATGTCAAGGGTCGAATAGGAGTAAGGAGATCAGGCTCCAATAACCCTACCGAAGAAATCACCATGTCTACTACCATATCCAAATCATCGGAAGTTGAAAACATGGGAGACGATAGAAAATCGACATCAGGAGGAGAGATAGACTGTATATCTGCCCGAATTTCTTCACGAGGGGGAAGAAAAGAGGACCGGTGACGGTTATTATCACAAGGTAACTTGTCAATGTGAAGCATTTCCTAAATAGATTCATCAAAAGGAAACATTGGGGAAATGTAGTCGATTGCAGACAACAAGGAACTCAACCATGATTGCATCGAGGAACTGTTGGGTGCCAATAGATGTTGGTCATCCAACGAGGGAGAAGCGGATGGGATAGAAACGTATGATGTTTCGGCTGGACTAAGTGGCACGGTGTCACCTAGCACATCGAATTCCAATGGACGAGGTACAATCCAAGGGTCAGATGATTCCAATATTGATAGGCCACGGTTGAAATCATATCAACGGTGGAAATATGATGGGTAGTCAGTGGAAGTGGTGTAGGGAAGGTACCCATGAGGCTAGAATATTTTAGTAAGACAACACCAACGCTTTCATACGTGATCTTGTGGTCTCCCAAGAAAGGAATATTGTTAGTAGCGGGGACGCGAGCATCGATCATGCATAAATCCAACTGATCAACAGTGACAATTTTTCCATGATGAGGAAATTGTACACATCGAAAAACTCACGAGGAAACGACAGTCATAGCATAAAACCAATTTCTTCCGAGTAACAAGTTGTAATCGAGGGGAGCATTGACCACCTCAACTTCAAGAGTAACAGTTTTTCCACCCAATTGGATGGGCAGGGACTGTAAAATCCCATGGGGATGAAAAAATTTCCCATCGAAGGCGCGTAACATCATTGGGGATTTCTTGAGTGTTGGTGATTTTAAAGCTTTCCAACACGCCAAAGACATGAAACAAGTCAAGTCTCCCTCATCCAGAATAGTTCGGTGGATTTGTTGGTTGTGAACAACAACATCAACTTGGAAAGCAAGTTGGTGGGAGAGTCGTGATGCATAATCATCCAGGTTAAACATGATATGGTTGGACGACTCAGGATCAACAGTGCCAAGAGAGGCCAAGAGCGTTCTACGTTGACTGGGACAGTGTTGTAGAACTTCTAACACAGACATAGCACATGATGCTTGAGCCAAATCTTCAACAATGTTGTAGTTCTGGGCGGCACGTGAACTAGGATTAAAAGTAGCTTTATATATAGTGTTCTTAGGAGGGTGTAAGATAGATTCGGATGTGGGTTTCTCAATCTGGAGTGGTCCAGATGGAGGATTGACCGATGGAAGACTAACAGAGGACGATGATGGATTCGGTAAAGTACCGGTACCGTTAGTGTCTTTTCCTTTATCAAGGTTACCTGGTGTGTCGTATGCCTTAGAGTGAGTGGTCAAATTGATCCCATTAAACATATAAATATGTGCACTCGACAAGGCTTCATCATGAGGATCGCTAGAACTGCTCCCAGGAGAGGGGGTTTGAGCAACCATGGATTGCTGCTAGGGAAAAGGCTGAGTAATCACAGCGGGTTGTGAATTTCCTTGGAAAATTTTGGCCACTTCATTGCGAAGTGGACAGTCTCGAGTGTAGTGATCGTCACCACAAATGATACACGGGAATTTTAGTTTTTGTTGTGTTTTCTTTTCGGCAGCAGGTGGTTGAGATTGATTTTTTGTTTGTTCATTGTTATTTTTTGATTTATTCTTTGTCTTCTTCTTACCTCCAGATTGTTGTGAAGGGGCAGATTGAACTGCATTCACTTTAGAGATATGAGTTTGGGGGGAGGTAGAGGAGAGTCTGAGCGATTGGGAAATAGATTGAATTTTGACAGAACCAATAACACCATCTGCATGAGATGAGGATGATGGTTTGGATGGATCGGTATTAGCTCGAGCAACATTCGGAAGAAAATCATACAAAGTACCAGATTGGGAATAAACCAAATCTAAATACTAAGACCGAGCGATGGCTTGTTCCTCTGTAATCGCACCACCCATAGTGACATTGCGAGCGATCGGGGGTAAAAGTGATTTAGTAAACCATTCCGCCAATAGTATGTCAGGAATGACTGCCTTGATCCTTGATCGTTACCTCCACTCATGAATATGGTCAGAGATATGCACAGAGTTAGTTTGACGAAGGGAGTTCAAGAGTTCAGTACCCGTCTCGTAGAGAATAGGTAGTTGAAAATGCATGAGGAAAGACATGGCAAGGGAATTGAAATCGTGGAAAGAATCACGTGGTAGTTCAATATACCACTTTGCTGCCGAACCGGTAAGTGTTCGCTGGAAAAGACGCAAACGTACAGAATCATCCATGAGGAATTTTGATGAACACCACAAATGGAAATTCATCACATGGTTGTTCGAATCTTCTCCAGGGTTTCTGTCAAATTTCAGAATATTAGAAGGAAGTTTAGCTGGAATGACTGGCCAAACCGATGAATGAAAAATTGGATCATTAGTTAACCGAGACAAGTCTGGAAGATCCAGAGTCGCAAGGAAAGGTAGTTGTCGGTTAATTTGTGAATGATACTGGTGCGGCATAGGAACACCATTAGGACCATAAACTGGGCTAGGTGGATGGTTGTAACCAGTAGGTCCTCCTATATACAGTTGTTGCTATCCAGAATAAACAGGATTCGATGATGGATGAGAAACATTGGCATAACCCGGTGGGTTTTGAGCATTATAGGTCGGGTGAGTTATTTGCCAGTGAGGAGGGTAAACATTTTTCCCTTGAGAATGGTAAAGAGTAGATCCCGGAGGTGGATACACATTAGACCCATGAGGAGGATAAGACTGTGGTCTCGGAGAACTCCAGGTGGTGTTTTGGAGGCCACCCGGATAAGATTGTGCGTAAGATGTTCTAGAAGGAATGGGATTGGGAATTCCTCCTAGTGGGTTATTATACGAGTGCCCCCCAATGTGGGGTTGAGTAAAAGTGCCTCCTGAAGATCCTCCCCAGGATTGTGAAGGGTTTCCAGCAAACAAGGGTTTCCCCCTTGCCAGTGGTGGATTTATGACCGGGGTATGACTGGCCAACGAAGGTTTCCCTCCAGGAGGAGCATGAAAAGGTGGTTTTCCACCAGGAGGGGTAGGCCCACCATGGAAAGGTAGTCCTCCAGGAGGAAAAGGCTTGTTGGATGGTGGTTTCCCTCCAGCCAGTTTTTTTTGGCTAGCAGGCATCTGCATTCTCGGGTGAGAAGATGTCCCAGTAGGATCTTGTGGAACATGTGGAGCTGTAGAGTAAAAGCTTGTAGAAACAGGGGTAGAGGATGAAGTTCTTTGGGGATGAGTAGAGGTGATGAGTCCAGCATTAGGATGGACTTGTTCTAGTGTAATAGTAGGGTTAACAACCTGATCGACTGGGTGATTCAGGGTTTGACCGGATGGTCCTGTTTCACTAGGAGGGTCATGAGGATGAAACGACTGTTGAAAGGATTCAAAATGTTCATAGAGATCATGTCCCGATGAATTCCTCCATATAGAACGAGCAGGTGTGGGATTTGTATTTACTGTGGTGCTAGGACGAACAAGAGTCCTATATTCATCACCAAAGATTGGTTCTGTGGATCCCATATATGTTTTGGTAAAATCCATTTCTGGTAATCGTGGGACCTCTTCGTCTATGACGTTCCCAAGGGAGTCTAAACGAACTAAAAGTGGTTTAAGAGGGGTTATCGACACATATGTAGTGGGATTTGCAACCGTAACCAAAGCATCTTTTGGGTTATCTAACGGAGGAGCAATAGCACTTCTAGCGTCGGATTGATTTTCTACCTCTCTACGGTAGTTTTCTTCTGGAGGGTCAGGAGGTAAGGGTTGATAGCCTTCCATAGGTAGCCCTTGCATACTATGTGATCAGCGAAGACCTTGATCGTCTACAGGCTCAATTGTGGAGAATAATAGAACACACCAAAAATCTAGGGCCAACTAACAAAAAGAAACAACATACGCTAATAAAATCTAGGAATCAACCAAGCAAACAAAACTTCTCTCGATGATTGTACTAGTTGGTGATGAAATCCAACATCGCATGATCAAGTCAAGAAGGGGCTAGGATATGGTGGAACAGTTACAATGGTGACCTGCTTAATGGACTTTCACCTTGGTGCAAGATTCCATGTAGTAATTGTGGATTTACCCTCCAAGGAGCCCGAGTGAGTTTGACCAATGTCTGTTCCAGGTACAGTGAGACTTCCCTTCACCGTCACCTTCTGTAAGTACCTAAAGACTATGGAAACTAAAGACACCAATTCGTAGTGAGTCCCTGGGCAGGTACAGTCAACAGTCTGATCTGGAACGTATGGGTAGGATAACAAGTCTGAAATCAACCCGAAAGGCTCCCACACATAATCGTGGGTATACCTTCCAGTGACCCCCAATATACGATCCGACCACTACAAACAGTTGAACCACGAAGGGATAATCTCCATAATTTTCCCGAATGCGACCTCGTGTGTAACCCCTGTGTGAGAGGGGGATCCCAGAAAACCAATACGACAATTGGATTTGACTCTCCCTAGCTCAAGATGCTAATGTTTGTTTTTGAAAACTTTGGAGAGTTGTACTCACAGCCTAATCCAAAGTGGTAACCCTATTCTATTGTTGGTGGAAGATCCTAAAAACAAAAATGTTCTAGATAACTTTTAATTAGCATTCGTTTTAAAGTTGTTCTTTACTCAAAGGGTGTACGAAAGTGAAAATGATGGAATAAGGACTCAATTCCCAAAAAAAAATGCATGAAAGATGATAAGAAATCGTTTATTTTCAATGAATGCCTATTTAAGGGAAAGAGAAGGAGTCATTTTCACTTTCAAACACTAATATGAAACGTCCTCAAATCAATTGGTTCTCAATCGAATCCAATGTGATGATAAAACATTTTCAAAAATGCCTTCTAATATGGAAACCAATCACTAAAATGTATCTTTTGTCGTTTGTATGTGAATGATGATTAATTCAATGCAAAGACTTTTCCTACCAACTACCCTTTTAGATCAAGGAGATTTGGACAAGTATAAGCAAACTTCGCACAAATGACACACACCCTCTTGCTATGATTGAAACAAGAAGCAAACAGAAAACAAAAGATAACAATTCAAAATCAAACATTTCACACAAAAAGATATGTTCAAGAACGATGACCTCAAAAAACCAAATGAGAAGAGTCGCAGACTTCAGATGTCCTTCACTAGAGTTCCTGCTCAGTCGGATAGGAGAGAAGAAATCGGTGGATTGATTTCAAGCTCTCAACAGAAAAAAACTCAAAAATAATGAAGAAGGCCACCAACTATGAACAAAAAAGTGCTTATTTCTCAGAAGGAGGGATGTCAAAGTTCAATAGGAAGAAGTATTGAATCACAAAGAAGCTCAGCAAGTGAAAAAACAGGATCTGGACCTCAAAAAATGCAATTTTTGAAAGGATTTTTTGCAAAAAGGGGTTGGCACTCTGGTGTAAGGGACACCAGGGTGTTATAACACTCTGTCTAAGACTAGGGGGGAGCACTAGCACTCTGATATAAAGGCAAGGGAGCGCCAGGCTTCAAAAACTCATAAAAATGTCCAAAAACCCAAAATTTTAATCAAATTTTGACAGTCAAGCTAAATGTGATGGGGTAAAGAGTCAATCAGCATATGAAATCAAACATATGCGGTGAAAAAGGTCTGGAAACAACAAAGGTTAAGACAAGGTCTATGAGGAAAAAATCAAAACCAAAAGTTTCGACTCGAACCCCAGTGGAGTCACCAATTTCTGTTGAAGGAAAATCTCCCTGCGGACAGGTAGATCTCCTCTTGAGAGCTAGACTCTTAACTCTTAAGATAGAAAATGCTTATCATGGTCATTGACTTCCTTTTAGTTCTACACAAACTAATGTATGAGGAGGAAGGAGGAAATATGTACCTTTTACCAGCGTTTGTCCTTTCACAATCCGAGTTGAGCTTCGATCTTGAGCTCCTTGGTAAACCCTGCAAAACAAACAAAGTACAAACAACTTCCTACTTTATCAAGATTAGTTTGAAATAGAACTATCTACTTAGAGACTAATTCATGTGATATCGAACACAAATTAGAAAGAAACAAGCCAAGCATATTACATTGATGAGAACGAAATGTTACTTACAGCCATGGATGGGATGCAACAGTTTCATCAAATTCCCCTTGTCTAACCCTTGCTCCAAAGCTCCATGATCATAATGACAACAGCTTCACTTATTATCCTCTTGTACTGTTTCCTATGAGATCATAGGTTTCCTGCCTTCAATTGCTTCTCCAAATACCACTTATGAGATCATAAGTTTGGTATCATTCTCCATCCCCATTCACCATGATAAAGCCTGCTTATATAGCCTTGGAGAGGCTCAACCTCTCAAGATATCTTTGTGGTGAGTTGAGGATTTTCCTCCTTCAGTTAGGGATCTTCCCTAAGATCATGGCTTGACTAGGGATTTGAATCCAACTGCCTTTAGGGATTGAAGGGATCCTCCCCCCATTCATCTCAACAAACCAACTGCTGCCCAGAATAGGCAGCGCTCCCTCAAAAGGGCCATCAGAGCGTTATAGCGCTCCCCAGTAAGATTTAGGGGGACGCCAACACTCCTTAAACCCATCAATGCTCCCCCAGAAGGGCTATCAGATCGTTCTAACGCTCCCAAAGAATGTAAGGGGGGGCACCAGCACTCCTGGGAGAGGTATAGGGGAGCGCTCTCCTCCAAAAACTCATTTTTTTAGGTTCTTTCAGATGGAAAGAGGTTCATGACTCCAGTTAACCATTCCTCTTCTTCCAAATCAAGTGTTTGAGGTGTTTCAAGTGTCTTTTTGATGTCATTATAAGTATGACATAGGCATCATGGCAGTATGATTTTCTTGACACTTGCGACACTTGTGAGAAAAATGTGACACTTGCTACATTTGTAATGACGACACTTGCGACACTATCAAAGTGAGTAATTTTGATGTGTAACAATTATCCTTCCACTAGACTATTATCAACGGTTGAGAATACACTCGAAGTGATATTTCATATCGAATGACTCATTTTCCTTGCTGACGTGGTCTGCCACATGTCCTTTCTAAGGTGGTCTACTAACGTGGGTGAGATGTGTAGGCAGAGTAGTGGAGTGTGGAGGCAGAGCGTGATAGTGGAGTGCAATGTGTAGCAGGTAGTGGAGTGTGATGTCAGAGCATGGAGGTGGTATGTATGAGTGGTTTGGTGTTTTACACGGAGGGGGGGTTAGGCGGTAAATGGTAATGAGTGAGGGGGGTCCGAATTAACATGAAGGTGACACGTATGAGGGTCCCACATGGAAAATACCACCAACTCGGACCCCCCCAGGTTAAAGACAGAAAGGTCGGTGGGGTCCGATATGCCCTGTCGACTATAGATCTTAGAGCCTGACTATCATCCGTTGAGATTAGAACACCCTTCTTCTAACTTATCCTTTCCTTCCACTTTAGAATGATCTGAGGACTAAAATTTACTTCGGATGATCCGACAGTTGAGGATTTATTTCGGCTCTCCGGACTTCCTGGATTTCAAATATCAAACTGACGCTCTGGATCAAACGGCCTAGATCCACTTCGTATTATCTAATGCTTGAGATCTTCTTCAGATGATTTGACGACTGCGATCTTCTTCGGATGATCCGACGGTCGACAATTTATTTTGGCTCTCCGGCTCTCCGAGCTTCGGGTATTTCAAATCTCAAACTGAAACTTCTCGAAGTGATTTCTCCACATCGTAACCTCCTCACATCTTTAGACCCAAAACAAATTTTGTTCGTTGATCAAGATATTAGATCAATGGCTCGATCTGTCTATGATGCAGTTTTTCCTTGGACTAAATCCAACGAATCTCCATCTTTGTTTATCCTATCCTCCCATTTATTTCGATCCGAAAGCTGATGGAAATTCGAGTGATCAAGATCTCAGATCTCAGCCCTTTCTTATCATGTCCTTCCATTAATTCAATATAACGTTTGTTGGTCCTCTGGATCAGTGATCCAATGGCCACTGTCGATCTTCCTCCTGAGCTTCTGATCTCTCTGACTTAGAAGGTTTTCTAAGTTTTCACGAGTCTCGAAATTTGCTCCTCCTACGAGTCTGTATCTTGGACCTCGTATGAACTTTTGGACCGCTATCTCTTCTGACATTTTCTTGTCTTTTGTGCTCACGAGGTTTGGTTTGTTGTTGGTCTTGCCATCAATGAAAATAATTTTCTTCCTGTACAACATGCCAACAATATCCCCCTTTGGCATTGATGGAAACCATTAAAGGTTTCACTATTCTACTTACACCTCCAACTGTAGAATCCAGACCACACCTTTTCTCCCCCTTTGACATCAATTTCAAAGAAAACATGCTCCCCCTGAGCTGTTGCAATACCTTTTGGAGGTATCAGATATTCAACCAACACATACTCCCCCTGACAGGATGGACTCTCTTAGGTGAGAGAAGGGATGACACCCAACTTTTGATGGAGATATTCAAATGGTGTCTTGGCTAGGAGTTTAGTAAATATGTCTACAATTTGTTCTATGGTTGGAATGTAATTTAGTTGAAAAACTCTTTTTGTAACCCGCTCTTTGAGAAAATGATACTTTATTGGTATATGCTTAGTATTTGAATGGAGAACATGATTATTTTAGACACTGATGGCACTGGTGTTATCATGGTGAAGTGGAATGGGATCAGTATAAGTTACCTTCACATTTGCAAGAGTTTGTATCATCCATAAGATTTGAGTACAACAAGTAGCAACAACAATGTACTCTTCCTATGTAGTTGATAATGAGATAGATCCTTGCTTCTTACTAAGACATGCTACTAACGAATCACCTAAGAAGAAGGCACCTCCACTGGTGCTTTTTCTCTCATCTAAATATTTTTCCCAATCAACATTTGAATATGCAGTTAATTGAAAATTTTGATTTCTAGGATACCAGAGACCATAAGTCATTGTACCCTTCAAATATTTGAATATCCTTTTGACAACTGCTAAATGAATTTGTTTAGGAGTAGACTGATAACGACCTACCATTCCAACAGCTTGAATTATATCAAGATGGGATGTTTTGATGTATAGAAGATTGTCTATCATTGATCGATATGTTATTTGATCAAAATCGGGTGAAATATCATCTTTACTAATCTTGCAGCCAAGCACCATAGGTGTGCTCACAGGTGTAGAATATTCCATCTGAAACCTCTTTAACATCTCTTTCAAATACTTTTCTTGAGAGATAAATATCCCTACATAAATTTGATTGATTCATAAACCAAGAAAATATGGCAGTTCTGCTATCATGGACATCTCAAACTCAGTCTGCATTGAATTAGCAAACCACTGAATTGAAGGGTCATTAGTGCATCCAAAATAGTGTCATCTACATAAACCAAAACAACTAATAAATCATCACCTTCAAACTTAATATATAGATTAATGTCAACAAAACCTTTCTTGAACCCTTTATCCTGTAGAAATTTGTCCAGCCTATAATATCAAGCTCGTGGTGCATGTTTCAGTCCATATAATGCCTTTTTCAACTTACAGACATAGTCAGGATTATCTATCAGTGAAAATCCTTCAGGTTGTTCCATGTATACTTCTTCTTCTAGGTCTCCATTAAGAAAATTTGACTTAACATCCATCCGATATACTTTAAAGTTCTTATGACATACATAGGCAAGAAACATTCTGATGGCTTCCAATCTTGCCACTGGTGCAAAGGTTTCATCAAAATCTTGTCCTTCAACTTGTGCATACCCCTTATAGACCAATCTGGATTTATTCTTAACAATTTGTCCTTGTTCATTCATTTTATTCTTAAACACCCATTTGGAGACAATTACATTCTTATCTATAGGTCTAGGAACAAGCTCCCAAGTATTGTTCTTTTCAATCTGATCCAGTTCCTCATTCATTGCTTTTAACCAATTTACATCTTCATTGGCTTCATTAAATTTCTTTGGTTCCACCATGGATATGAAGGCTATATTTGATTGCTCGGTATCTTTGGTTATCCTTCTCCTAGTTTGCACACCTTTGTCTTTCTCACCAATTATCTGACTTGCAGGATGATTCTTTTGAGTAATTCTGGAAGAAGGATTTGATGTTTTCTACTGATTTGAGTCTGCCTGAGTATTTGTATCTTCAACTGACTCATAGTCTTTTTTTTTTCTGATTCTTGGACCTACTCATCTTCAACTTCAACTATATCCTTTGTTGTTGATTCAACACTGCTTACATCTCGTATCGAGATCTCTTCATCAACTTTTATGTCAATGCAATCAACCAATTTATGAAACCTCTTATTATAGCATCTGTATCCTTTACTGTTTGTAGCATACCCTAAGAAGATACCTTCATCAGCCCTGCCATCATATTTGCCAAGATTTTCATCATTATTCTTGATATAATTCTTACTCCGAAAAACTATAAAATGCTTGATTGACATAGGTCTTCCAAACCATAGTTCATAAGGAGTCTTGTCACTTTGTGGCCTGAGATGATATTTTTTAAGAATATGTATTGTTGTATGAATTTCTTCTACCCAATATGTCTGAGGAATATTCCTTTCATTCATCATTGATCTTTCCATCTGTTGAACTGATCTATTATGTCTCTCAACTACTCCATTTTGTTGTGGAGTCCCTGGAATAGTATACTCTCTTTTGATCCCATGTTTATCACAAAAATATTTGAATTCCCTTGATCTAAACTCTCCTCCTCTATCAGACCTTACTACCTTCAGTCTTTTTCATGTTTGATTCTCAATCAAAGCCTTAAACACTTTGAACTTTTCAAATGCTTCAGATTTTTCTTTCAGAAAGGCAACCCATGTAAGTCTAGAATAATCATCAATAATAAACATGAAGTAATTTTATTTTCATGTTCCTTCCTTCCTTGATGGTCCACATAAATCCATATGTACTAACTGAAGCAGTTTCTCTGTTGATGCAGAGTTCTTAGATTTAAACTGTGTCCGGGTAAGCTTTCCTATTTGGCAAGGTTTACATACATAATCATATGGCTTTGATATCTTTGGAAGATATTTTACTACCCCGTTGTTTCTAAGTTTGACTAGATGATCAAAATTTAGGTGTCCAAGTCTCCTATGCCATAACCAACTTTCATCATACTTGCTTAAGTGACATTCTTCTTTTTCTTCTTTCAAAACATAGACATTGTTTTCTATCCTCATGCCTTTAGCCACCACTTGTCCTAAGTTTACAGACTTTATCTTACAATCTTTGGAAGTAAGCACCACTTCACATCCTCTGGTCACACATTTGACTTATACTGATCAAATTATGTTCCATCCCATCTACAAGAAAAACATCTTGGGATTTTCCTTTGCCATTACTCAAATTCACCATCCCTTTACCCTTGATTTTACCTAGTTCATCATTTCCAAAGGTCACATTTCCTATTTTTATTTTACCTATAGACATTAACTTATCCTTGTCTCTAGTCATTTTCTTGGAACATCCACTGTCTATATACCAGGGGTTCTTTTTTTTTTGAGCTGAAAGTACTAGACCACATTTTTCACAATCTTTGGATCTGCTTTGTAATTCTTCATATGGTAGTTTGCAGCTTTGTGGTCGAATTTATGACAGTTATATCATTCGAGCTCATTGTTCAATAGGTCAAAGTGATTGGTGCAACTTTGTCTACTCATTGGTTGTTTATTTTTATGTTGCAAATATTGTTTATTTCTTGATCTCCTCAGTTGCATGTCTCCAAACTTAATTTGACAATGTGCAATCTTATGACCAAAGTTAGAGCAGTGAAAACAGTAACCATGGAAGAAATTTTGGTACCTGAAGGATGGCCTTCTTCTTTCCATTTGTTGCTACATCTTCTAATATCTTTGTTTTTTATCAGGGATCATCTTGTCTTTATTAGATTTTGGTGGCAGAGTACTCACATGGTCTGATTGTTTGTTGACTTGGAACTTGATCGTCTTTACTGGCTCTTTGTTTTCTGTCTATTTGCTGCTTGAACCACTTACATAGCATAAACCAGTCTTTAACAAGGGAGATCTATGTTTTCTCATAATGTTGTTTAGTTTTGTTGAGGCTTTAATGCTTGGAAGATTTTGGAGATACAATGCTTTAAACTTCTCCATCTCTTTTCTGGTTTTTACTACCTCTTATTCTAAGGCTTCACATCTTGCCTTATTCTCTGATAATTTTTGTTTCATAGTGTCCTCTATTTTATTTGCCTCTTCTAACTCCACTTTTAGCAGGGCAAATTCTTCATCAGGTTTTTTACCATTCTTTTCAAATTGCACCAACAATTTTTTTTGTTTTCTCTTCTTAAGTCTGAGTCTTTCAATCTCTTCTAAAGAACTGATTAGTTCGCCTTCCATATCAACCACAGCTTCTTCATCCTTAACATCACTTCATGTTATTTTATTCTCATAATCCTCTTTGGCCATAAGCATAAAGTCATTAACCTTATCTTCACAGGAAGAGTCACTATCTGTGTCTTCTGAAGAGTCATCATTGTTTACACATAAACTTTTCTTTTTACCAAATCTCTTGGATTTGTACTTCTCTTCACCTTCAGAGTTCTGGTCCTTCTTCTTGCATGGACACTTAGATGCAAAGTGACCTATCTTTCCACAATTAAAACATTTGACGGGCAGCTTGCCTTGGTATTTTCCTGATCCTTTCTTTAGTCTTCTCACAAATTTTGCTTCAATTTCATTAGGCTCAGAATCCTCATTCTTATCTTCTTCTTTAAATGATGCTTCTCTAGAGGTGGGTTTATCCTTACTAATCCTCATTTCATAAGAAAATAGAGTTCCTAGAATTTGATCAATAGACAAAGTCTTAAGATCATTCAGTTCTTCTATTGCAAAAACTTTTGGACTAAATCTATTTGGTAGAGATCTTAAAATCTTTTGAACTAAAAAAAATTCTTCAATCTTCTCACCAAGACCCTTCATGGCATTCACAAGATCCTCAACTCTTAATAAAAATTTATTAACTGTTTCATCCTCATTCATTTTTAGTTGTTCAAACTGTAATCTATAGGTTTGAAGCTTGGCATCCTTTACCTTCTCGTTACCTTCATAACTGCTAATGAGTTTGTCCCACATTTCATTGGCAGATTCTAAGTGCATAACTTTTACAATTTATTCTTCTGCAAGCCCACTCATAATAGAATTCATAGCCTTAACATTGAAGTTGAATTCTAGCTTGTCATCCTTATTAGCTAGTACAATTGGCTTTACATAACCAGTCTCTACCACATTCTAGACATCTACACCTAAAGCAATTATGTAGGTTCTCATCCTAACTTTCCAGAAGGCAAAGTTTGTTCCATTGAATAGGGGGTCCTTATTGGTTGAAGTTACTTCATGACTTATCATGTTTAATCTTACTCATCTACCTTTAAATAAAAGGAACCCACTCTGATGCCAATTGTTGGAAATACTAAGACTACTGAGAGGAGGGTTGAATCAGTTTTTATTGTGCTTAAACAATTTTATGCCTATTAAAATATTATTAACCTTCAAGTGATCATCAAGATTATGCAAGTCATGAACAATAGAAATAATAAACATCAAACACACACATGATATACACAGAGACAAATATTCATGAGAAAACCCATAAAGGGAGAAAACCTCTTCTTCTTGAAATGATAGGAAGTCTTTTAATTTCTGTACATCACATTTCTTTGAGCACCAACTCAAAATGAGGCTACAACCTCTTCTTTAGAAAATTGCAACTTGCTGAGAGCACCAAATCTCTATTTCTCTAGCACCCACTAGAAGGAAGCACCAACTCCCTAAGTGTTCTAGCACCAACTGGATGGAGGCACCAACTTCCAGTCACACAGACACCAACCTGTATAACATAGAACAATGGTTCTCCCTTACACCACCCTACCACCCTAGTTTTTCTGGTTGCAACCATATGGAAGCTACAACTCCCTATGTTCAATCACCCACTTGAAACTCTGAGGACAACAGTACTCCCTAGCACCATCCTACCACCTTGTTTTCTAAAACTTTGCTTGAATAATACTTTACATTAATATAAACATTTCAACGTTTACCAGTTCTTGTTTGTTCTGCAATTATGGTTTGGTTTGTATGTTCATGCTCGGCTCCACTTGTTGTTTCTTTCCATATGCTCTTCCTTTGTTCTTCTTATGCTCCTAAGTTCTTGTACAGTCTATTGTTTTCATCATTTCTTCTATGTCCAGCTTTTGTTCTTCATCTCTGCATCTCTCACACTATGTTCATGCTCTCTCTTTGATTACATACAGTTCAACTTGTTTTACTGAGAAATAGTTGCATTCCTCTGTCTCAATATCTGTCTTTTATTAATGTTGTCATCATCCGTTACACTCTACATCTCTAATGCTCAATATCGGGAATCTCAGAATGCTCAAGAGCCATGATTCCAACACTCAGGAACAATGATTCAGTTAGTGTAACTGAATCATAACTGATCAAGAAATCACAAGATGAAACAACAACCCTTCGATCAGATTCAGTTTGATCAGTGTCGTTGGATTATAATTCGAGGTGGATCCTGAAAGCGTTATCTCCTTCCCCTATATTCCTTTGATGTGACCACGGGCGATGTTATCATGTGACCATGTGGTTGTGAGCGCAGCCAAAGGTGGTTTGAGGGAAACCCGCTTTTTTCCCCGCAATTCACTACGAGCCTCCATGCGTCCTTTCTCCAAAACCATGGTTTCGATTACGACCTGCTCACAAAAAATTAATACACGAGCATGTTTTGGCCCCACAATGCGACAAGACCATTGATCTCATGATCTTGACGATGCTCCTGAACTGATGGTTCATATCTATCCACTCAATTCTACGGATCAAATCTACCCTTCCTAAATCAACTGTTGAGATTTACTTTGTGATCCAGGGTCCGGGAGTTTCAAATCTCAAACCTCGTTTTTCCCATATGCCAAACTTCCAGAGTTGACAATCCATTGACGCATGTCCCTCTCGGATCAATGGTCCTCGTTCACTTCGGGAATTTGACCTTTCAACCATATCAACAT
This sequence comes from Picea glauca, assembly GCA_000966675.3. Taxonomy (NCBI): domain Eukaryota; kingdom Viridiplantae; phylum Streptophyta; class Pinopsida; order Pinales; family Pinaceae; genus Picea; species Picea glauca. The sequence continues at coordinate 1,888 of JZKD02S0954685.1, read as the reverse complement.
TTCTGTGGTCCCTTTCTCGATCAACGGTTTATTTCACGGAAACAAATCAATGGTCAGATTCGATCCTTACATTCATCCTTTCATTGTTCAATCTGACGGCTAGGACTTAATCAAACATTGAGATGGATGGCTATTAGAACTTCTCCCTTCGAAACTTTGAGATTTCAACTTTTCAAACTTACATTATCCTTCCACTGTACTATGATCAACGGTTGAGAATACAATCGAAGTGATCTTTCAAATTAGACGACTCGTGTCCTTGTTGATGTGGTCTGCCACATGTCCTTGTTGAGGTGGTCCACTGATGTGGGTGAGACGTGTAGGCAAGGTAGTGGAGTGTGGAGGCAGAGCACGATAGTGGAGTGTGACGTGTAGTGGGTAGTGGAGTGTGACGTCGGAGCACAGAGGTGGTATGTATGAGTG